>CAUYSK010071509.1:0-21039 GCA_963575035.1 Avahi laniger | reverse complement strand
TGGAGGTACTGAAGGGGTGGAAGACCCCAGCCCCTTGAATTTTGGTGTCTCCTGAGACCCCCCCGCCGCCCACGGGTGCTCTAGAGTGGGAGGACCAGGTAGGAGCCTCTGGCTCTGCTGCACATGTTTCATATTAAATGTCAGCTGTCCGCCGGGTCTGCGGTGCTGCCATTAATATGGAGAAGTTATTACTGAGCCTGGAGCCGGCTCCTTGGGCTCATCCATGAATTTCAATTACGCCACACATTGACTCCGGGGCCTGCAGAGTGGGGCGCACGGCTTCCGCTTGGAGGCAGAGGGTACCTTGGCGTCTAGGACCAATGCCCGGGCGCTGCCCAGAGGCCAGGCAGCCTCTGCACCTTTCAGCGGTCGACACCGGGAAGCAGCGGGCTTAGCGTGGGCTGGAGGATGCTGTGGGCCACACAGCTCTGCGGCCCAGGCAAGCGCTGCAACACTGCAAACCTCGACTCCTCTGATCGCAAAAGGGGTTCCATCAACACCCACCTCGCGGGTGTTAGCAGGGTGGGCACACAGCACACACCTGGTCCAGGACTAAGAGGGGGAACGGTGGCCATTTCTGCCTTTCCTTGGACCGAAGGTGCCATCAAACACAGGACACACTTTATATGCCACCAAGAAGGAGAAGAGACTCCCATTTAAGCCACAGCTTGGTGCCTTAACCACGATCCCTTCAAGGCAGGCCCCAGCTCCGGTGGCCCCTGCCTGCCCGATCGCTCTCCTCCCCGGAGTGGCTGCTCCTCCTGCCTCGCTGTCCTTTGCACATACTGGGCAACCCAGGAGAGCACAGCGCACCCGCTTCTGGGTGTCCTCCTCTCTTTGGTAAAGCGTAGGCAGTGATCATTCCTCCAGGATCGGTATTTGCCTCACGGCGCCACGGCCACACGCTCTGCTGTGTCTCTGCCTTTCTGCCCACATCCTTTTTGCCATCAAAGTGTGACTTTTCGAAGACACCGTGAGTGGCAAGGTCTCCACGCAAGAAATGCTGATGCCACACACACCTCAAGGGAAGTCATGGCAATGTGAAGTGCCATGGCTGAGTTGGTGTGCCAGGCGATGCCAGCCCCTCCGCGGTGTAACACCCACTGTTGCATCCTGAGTTCAGAGGTGGTAAATGTGAAAAATGCGTGTCGTAGAGTCATGAAAACATGGCTGGACGCTGCTGCTGCTGATGGAACAAATGATTTCGGGGCCCTGAAAGCTGGCAAGCAAGTTCCGTGCTGGGGAGGCGGGCAGCGGCAGAAGCCGGGCCGCCTGCCCTGGAGGTCCAGCGCATGAGCAGGACACTCAGGATTCACCTTTGAGCCTGGCGTTTGTCCTTTGAAAGCAGGGATGAGGACCACATGGGAAAATAAGGTGTGTTTATGTTTCATGCAAGGCTTGCCTAAGGCTTACTAGTGGCCACTCTGATTGGGACAGAGCTTCTGGAGGCATGATAAAAAGTGTCTCAGGAGCTGTGAACATATTGGCAGATATTTATACATTCAGATTTTTTTTTTTTTAGAGACAGGGTCTCACTCTGTCACCCAGGCTGGAGTGCAGTGGCATCATCACATCTCACTGCAGCCTCAAATTCCTGGGCTCACGGGAACCTCCCACCTCAGCCTCCCGAGTAGCTGGGACTACAGATGCGTGCCACCACACCCAGCTAATTTTTAAAATTTTTTTGTAGAGGGGGTCTCATCATGTAGAGACATATTTTATGGGCTACACACATACCATCTCCAGTCAGTTGCAAATGAAACCTCATGTTAAGCGATACCACAGATAAATTCTGTTTTTTCCTGTCAGTCTGTTCTTATACCAAGACCAAACTCTGTTTATTACGAGAGCTTTAAGGCCCCAATACCTAAAGTATTGGATGCTTTGCGCTGTGCTGCCCAGTACAGTAGCTACAAGCCGCGCGAGGAGATCGAGCACGGGACCTGTGGCTGGTCCGAATCGAGAGGCGCTCCGAGTGTGGCACACACGCCGGATTTGAAAGACTCAGTACAAAAAAAGAACATAAAATATGTCATAGGCAAAGTATCGATTACAGGTTGAAATGATACTATTTTGGATATATTGGGTTAAGTAAACTATATTAATTTAACCTGTCTTTTTATTTTTTTTTAAACGTGGCTGCAGATGAAGGCCGATTGCATTTCTTTTGGACAGTGCTGCTTGGGACATCTGGCTGGGTGCTTGCCTCTTTGCTGTCAGTCTCTTGCAGAATTTTCTTGGCTGGTCACATCTGTTTATTCTTTCACATGAATTTTAGAATTGTTCAGTCGGGTTAAAAAAATCCCTTGTGAATTTGATTGACAGTAAATTAAGCTTAGAAACTAATTAAAGGAGGAATTGACATAATTTACGGTATTTACCAGGAACATGGTGTTTTTTTCAATTTATTTAATTCTGCTTTGATGTTGCTCAGTAAAGTTTTATACCTTTCTAATACAAGCACCATTTATTAAAATCAAGGTTATCTCAAGGATTTTTTCCTTTTGCCGTTTCAAATTCAATCTTTCCCATCTATTGTTGGTATACAGGAAGTCTATTGATTTTTATATAATTATCTTTTATTATGCAGCTTGATTGAACTCATTAATTCTAATACAGTGTATATTTGTAGATCCTTGAGGGTTTTCTAGGTATACAGTTGTACTGTCTGTAAACTCTGATAATTCTGGAGCCTCATTTCCAGTCTGCACCGTCTAGAACCTTCCGAGCGATGTTCAGTCGCAGCAGTGGCTGCGCGCATCCTCGCCTGTGCCTGGCTTTAATGGGAACGCCCCTGGTGCGTCTCTGCTTAACATGACGCTTGCTCGTGGATTAAGATGGATTTCATGTGAAGGCAATATCCTCTGAATTCTAGTTTTCTAAGATCCCATTTTTATCAGCAAAGATCCCATTTTATCATCAGAGCCGAAATCTAGATAAAATGTCTTAGCTCTTGACACCGTATCCCCACCTGCTCCTGAGAGGCAGAGGTGTCGTGGCCCCCTGGGGCTGTGCTCTCGGCCTCAGGTGGGCTGCCAGTTCTCATTTGCCCACTTTGCTGCCCGGAAGCAAAGCCCATTCCCGGGTCGCAGCTCTCAGAGCCCACGCACAGGAAGCGTCTGCGGGGGGTGGGCAGCGCTGCTGAGGAAGGGGGAGGGGCCGTTCCCCGCCGCACAGGTGGCTCTGGCAGGGAGCGCCTGGTGGCCCACGTGTGGGGAAACGTCCACCTTGACTGGCCATCCCCCCAACCCGCCCCGCGTCTGCTGCGACGCGCCCTCTGCTCTGTGGGGTTGGCGCCAGCCTGCATGGTCCCCACCCGCCCAGGCCCGCCATTACCTTGCATCCCACGTGCTTCTAGAAGGGATTTTTCCAAACAAAAGCAGTTCCCCCTTAGAGGAAATCTTTGGCCTATCCTGCAGAAAATAAAATCGTTTTCCGGTGCGTGGTCCGTCTGCCCGCTGGTGGGCATGGAACTTGGGAGCTTTGAACAATGTCTGTGCCTAGACCCCACCCTGAGAGATTCTGATTTATTAGACCTGGGTGGGACCTGGGATCTGTGTTTTTCAAAAGCCTCATAGGAGGGTCTTGTGCACAGCATGACAGGTGCTCACTGACCTGGAGGAAGGCTGAGTGGGAAGAGGTCTGACAGACCAGGGTTAGGTCCAGACTCTTCTCCTGCTTACCTGTGACCCTCCGTGCCCCAGCTGTGACGCTGCCTGCTTCAGGGGTCGTGTACCAGTGAGCAAGCACAGGGGAGCGGGGCAGCTGGAATGTCCCAGGAGGCCCAGGGAGGAAGGAAGTGACGGCCACTAGGGACGGCCAGGCCTCCTGGAGGCCTGGGATGCAGGCTCCTGACCCTCTGTGACCAGGTGGCCCCTCACCTGGAAATTCAGAGCCCTGGCAGAGGGAGGACAGCCTCCTTGCATGGCTGTCCCCAGGGCCACCCACAGTGGGGAGGGGTCCTCACAGGGTAGCAACTGGCACCTGTTGCTGGGCTGTCCACACACAGCAGGTACCTGGAACTCCGTGGGCATCGGGCACTGACCCTGCAGCCTCCGTCGGGGCAGGGGCAGGCATCCTCCTCAGTGCCCCCAGCAAGGCCCCCAGAGCCGGTGAGGCTCCTAGCCCTCCCCCTCCCCCGCCTGTCCCTACCCGCTCCCGTGGCCGGCCATTGGCCACTGGTCTGAGCTCACCAGCCCTGAGCCGAGGTCTGGGCCCCCGAGACAGCATGGGTCTGCCGCAGGCTGGGGTGCTTGTCCCACGCCCTGGGATAGTGTGATGTAATGAATATCGATCTGTTTTTCGTCCCCGGTTCCTGTCTCGGAACCCAGGCCATGTGCGGGTCTGCTGTGATCTGCTTTTACTCACAGCGCCTCTGACACTGAATGTGTGGCTTGTGTCCTCCCCCCGACCAGTTCTCCAAGTAAACCCTTGTACTTGCCTGAGTGACGAGGGTGACAGGAGCATCTGTGATTGTAATATTTGGTCTTAGTTCCCTGGTTTCTGGTGCAAGCACTTCGAAGACCCCTAGACTCTCTGCAGTGACAGGAGTGTCTTCTGAATGCCAGTGAAATGGGCGGCGGGCGGGGGCTCCCAGGTGGCTTTAGGATGGGGACCTGGTCCCCAGAAAGACCAAGGCAGGGTTGGAGGGTTGGGACTTCAGCTCCACTCCCCCGGCCTCCAGAGAGGGGACCGGCACCCCCATAGAAAGTCCTGACCTACAGGGTCTGGAGAGCTTCTGGGCTGGCGAACACTTGGAGGTGCTGGGCCGGTGGGTGGCCCGAGGGGCGCGGACGCTCTGCGCGCCTTCCCACGCACCTTGCCCTGGGCGTCTTTTCCGTGCGGCTGTTTCTGAGTTGTGTCCCTTGCAATAAACTGGTAAGAGTAAGTCAAGTGCCTTCCTAAGTTCTGTGAGCCGTTCTAGCAAATTGTCGGACGTGAAGAGGGAGTCGTGGGAACCCCCCGATTTAGAGCCACCTGGCCAGAAGTGCAGGTGGAAGCCTGGCATCACGGCTGGCATCTGGGGGGGGCAGTCTCGTGAGCCTGAGACCTAACCTGCGGGGTCTGCGCCGACTCCGGAAGTGTCAGTACTGCGTCGAGTCACAGGACGGCCAGCTGGTGTCCTGGGAGTTGGAGAACTGGTCGGGGCGAGGACACAGGACACACATCCGGTGTCGGAAGTGTCCCGAGTCAAAGCAGATCACAGCAGCCCCGCACACGGCCTGGGGGCTCTGACAGCGCCGGGAGGTCCCGGCCAGCCCCAGCTGACAGAGAGGGCCTGTGTCTCCTGAGCAGGGACAACCAGCGCAGGAGGGGCGGTGCTGGGCTGGCCAGAGCCCCCTCCCTTCCCGTCTGTCCCCTTCTCCCCCCACTCCAGCGTCTGCTCCCCTCCCCTCCCCCTCTCTCCCCCCCTCCTCCTTTCCCGGAGTCCTTCATCGGCCAGGCTCCTGGGGACGGGGCCCTCCATTGCTGGCTGCGCGCTCTGCCTGCCTGCGCCTTCCTGTTTACGCATCACCTCCTGTGACGCCACCAGAAGCCCCTCTGCCAATGGGCACACTGGGCACGGTGAGGCAATTGGGCGCAGAGGGGAGTGACCCACCCCAGGTCACACGGAGCCCTGAGCCTGGGCTCCTTCCGCTGCAGCAGGGGCTCCAGATAAACCTTTGCTCTCCTCAGGGGTGCAGCCACCCCCACCACCCGCACGGCGGGCCAGTTGCTGCAAGGAGGGCTAATCCCGCTGCTCCTCAGCTTGCCTCAGAGCTCAGAGCACCTCCCAGCAACGAGGTGAAGGCCGTGCCCTGCCCCACCTGAGCGGCCCCGACCTCAGACAGGGCGGCTTGGCCTTTGGGCACCGTCTCTCCTGTCAGGGTGTCCAGGCCCTCCCTGGCTGTGTCCTTAGTGGGGAGTGTGGTCCCCTAGACTCTTCCCTGCCCCGGGGCTGCCATGGAAGGTCGTTCAGGTGGTGTCCCGCATGAAGCCACCTGGGCAAGGGCACGGGAGGCCAGCCCTGCTCTGTCTGGGAGCGGGTGCAGTGGAGGGTGCCCAGCGCTGCATGGAAGATGGCAGACACCGGAGGAGGGGAAGGGTGCCTGCCCCCACCATGAAGGTCACCAGAGTTGCCGCATTCTTCTCTTTGAGGAGCTCCTGTGTTCTCGGGACGTGGGGCGTAAGAACCAAAGCCACGGGCAGTCGCAGAGAGGCGCTGGCCATTGAGGGTGGCTCTGGCTGGGGCAGCCTTGGCTGTGGTCACTTTGTGGCCTCTGGTGGCTCCAGGCGTGGGCAGAGGGTGGGCAGACACAGGCCAGCTCTGTCTTGGTGTCAGCCTGCCCTGGTTGGCTGCAGGTCCTCACAGCCTCCCCCAGCCAGTCCTTAGGTGCCCATCTAGCTTCTCCCGACCTGCAGAGGCCTCCGGGGCCGGGCTGGCCTGGCTGGGGACCCTTGGTCCTGCGTATAGCTTCTCATTAATTACGTGGGTGGCGGGGCAACCCCGTCATTGCTGAACCTTGTGATTCTTTGGTGGCTGGTGGTTGCTGCCCCCAGCTGTCCTCCTCTGAACTGACTGGCCTTCCTTGGGGCTGGCCATTAACCCTCTGTTAGCTTGGGTGGATTTATGCTTGCAGGGCCTCCCTTGTTGTTCCATTTTGCTGGCTGTCATCTCTTCCGGTCAGCTCTGCCAGCCCTCACCTGTTGATTTCTTCTGTTTACTCGGGCTATAGAAAATAATCCGGCTTTTGAAGAAGTGCTCCATTATGTTTTGCTTTTCTTCTCCTTGATTTGATTTTTAAATATCTAACTCCTTTAATTCAAGTGAAGTGTGTTTTCTGTACTGTATAAGGTATTGGTTTTAATACCTTAAGTATTGTTTTTTTCTAAATTGCCACTGATGTCTCAGCACCATTTATTTGCTGATTCACTCTTTCCACGCGCCTTTGAGACGCAGACTCCATCGCCCGCGTTCACGAGGTGATCGGGTTCATTTCTGGCCTGTTTTTCTTTGCACCAGTCCCAGGCTCTTTAATTGCTGTTCCTTAACAATGTGTTCCAATATCTGATAGGGCAAGTGTCACCATCGTGCTTTTGTAAAAAAATGTTTTGGCTGTTTGCATACATTTTCCAAATGGATTTGGGTTGTTTTCTTATGAAACACCATAAGAGGGTCTTTATTTCAGACCACGTTGCGTGCCAGAAATGATGTCCGGCCTGCGGTAGGGCCTCAGCATGTCTTTGCTGAACGAGTAGATGACATCTTCATGTTTAATTTTCTCATGGAAATAAGAACATTGATTCAAATCTTTAAAAATATCTCCCAGTAGGTTTATAACTAAGAGACTTAGAATTTTATTGCCATTGTGAATAGGGTCTTTTCCACTATGTTTTACAGCAGGTTATTATAGATATCTAGGGAGACTTTTAATTTATAGATGACCATTTCCTCAGAATACCTGGGGCCTGCTTGTTCCAGGTTAATGGTATTCTCAGAGTTTAGATGTCTTCATTCCCAAGGAGCAAAGTTAAAATGCCACGCCAGTGCAGATTATACACGCATGTGCAGAACTGCAGCTCAGGACCGTATAGCCGTTGCTGACTGGCAAACCCAAGCCTTGTGGTGTGGCCACCAAGCAGCCTTGCTTCTTTGACCCAGCAACTTGCATCTTTGCCTTGTGTGTCAGCAAATTAGTCTGTTACTATAGTGCACAAATGTGAAACACAGATAATCGTAAAAAATCCTTTCAAAATAAGTATCTTGCTTGGATGTTTTCCATGTCCACATTCCCAGATATGTAAGTTTCTATGTTTATTTTGTATCCAGAACTTTTGTATTCATGAACTTCCTTATTACTATTTTTTTTTCCTTTTTTTGTGGATTTTTTTGGGGGAGAGGATTTTCTAAGTATGCAATAATCTGCAGTTCATAATATTTTTGTCTCTTCTTTTTCAGTGTTTATTCATTTTATGTCTTATTATGTTGGTAGTGTATAAATTGAATTTAGTAATTCTGTGGGAGATACAACCATATCCTCAGAGCATCCGGCCCATTGTCTAAGGGAGTCGAGAACCAGGTCCTGCCTCTTTTCTGTGAATGCCGGTGGTGGTAGACCCAAAGTGGACAAATCTTGCCCAAAATGGATCTCTCATGGTCACTTGCCCGTGGTGGCTGGCTTTTCCTTCCTGGGTCTGCTGCATCGGGTGGAGCCCCGAACCTAGGAAGTGCCCACGCAGTGGTTCCGTGGGGACGAGTGGCGGTGGCCGCCCTCCCCTTCGGTTCAAGGAGCCTCTCGGGCCCTGGTGGTCTGTTAGGCGTCCCCTGTGTCCAGGGAGCAGCGTACCTGGGCATGCACAGGACTGTTCGCAGGGCTGGCAGGAAAATGCTGCCTTTGAGAGTCGGTCCTGAGTTTCTGCTGGGGACATGGTCGAGTGGGACACTTTCAGAGGAAGGATGACGAGCAGGTCCACTTGTACCGTCTGGAAACGCCACAGGAATTTGGACTTAGGAGCCCGTTTGAGTCCCTGCCTTGCCCCTCACCAATGAAACAATCTCCTGAGCGTCAGTGTGCTCGCCGTGCAGGGTGGAGTTTGCAAATTTGTGGGCTGCGTGCCACGTCCACCCACAGACGAGTTTTGTTTGGCCTTCCCAGTGTTTCACAGATTTCTTACAAAGCTCAAGATTTCCAGTTTCTCTTGAGGAGCTGGGAGAGCTGCTGGGCCTGCGTCCCCGAGGGCTGGCGTTGAGCGGGCACGGGGCCCGCACGAGGGCTGCCACGGCTCCCTGTAATCACCCTGGCCTGCTCGCTTGTGCTCACTTCCTGCTTAGTCTCTGTGTGGGCCCCTGAGACTGTCTCTTATTTGGAGATTGGTGACACATGGGCTTTGGAGCCGGCCGTTTCTCCCTCCCCGTCTCCCTCCCGCGATTTCGGTTCGCGTCGGCTCCGTGCAAGGCCCGGCGCGCTGAAATCAAACGTGGTTCTGCCCCACGGAGTGTGTTTGGCTCTGGCCTATCGCTCGTCTGTGAGAGGTAAAGGTTGATGACAGGAACTGCCCTGGGGGGTTCCTTTGAGGCTTAAACGAAGTAAAGCCTGTGGCCACTTAGTGGCAAATAGCCTTTGTTACCACGAGGTAGCATTTTCCTCATGGCACTGCTAGGAGGAACCAAAGTGTGAACGTACTTGGAAGTCGCAGTGCAGTGTAGACGTTCCTCACTGTGCGGTGCTCCGGGGGCTGGGCCTGGGCGGGGTGGGGAGGCAGGGCTGGGGGAGGGGCGCAGGCCAGGGTAGGATGCCCCCCCTCCCCCAAACATAACTGGCCCGGGACATCTTGCCAGATGAGGCCGTGACTGTGCTGAAATGGAATTCCTGGGTCAGAATAAGGAGAACAGATGTTTACTGGAAGAGGCCAAGAGCTGCTGACATCACCAAGAGCCCCTCAGGACACGGCTGAGGACGAGGGTCCTCCATCCCTTCCTGCCAGTGCATTCCTGGGGAGTGGCCAGGGCTGGGGGTGGACACGCACGCACGCACGCACACACACACACACACGCCATTTCTTCCGCCAAACCCTCCCCACCTGAGCACAGTTAATCAGGATGTGGAACGATTTCCAGGCTGGAGGGCAGAGGCTTGTCGGCAGGTGGGCTCTGAGAAGGGAACACAGACGAGGTGGCCGGACTGTGCCCGACGGAGGGGCAGCCTTTGTGGATGGAGAGCTGTCCCGCGAGCCACCTCGCCTCCCGCATTCCCCAGACAGGGAAGGCTTGTCCTGTGGTTTCTTCTGTGGCCCCGAATCTGGAGGGTGACAGGAGGCTGGGGCCTCGTTCCTGTCCTTGCACCGGCACCTGTGCAGCCCTGTCTCTTCCTGCAGGCCGTCCCCGGGTCAGACTCCTGTGACTGCAAGTGACGGAAAACCCAGGGCGAACGGCCTCAGGCCAGGGAGGGAAAGCCCGGGCCCCTCTGCGTGGGCCCAGCCTCAGAACTCCCCGACGCCCACCTGCTCTGCCCAGCAGAGCCCCCGCCTTTCCCCGAGGGTTTCTGGGAGAGTCCTGAGGGTGGTTCTCACTGGCTTAGGCTGGGTCATGTGCCAAGCTTTGAGCAAATCACTGAGGCCACGGCAAGAGAGCGGGGCTTCGGTTGGCCAGGCCTGGCCGCGTGGCCGTTGGCCCCAGGGGTGGCGTCTGCTGTCCGAAGCTCTGGGAGCAGGGCCGGAAGGCTGGGTCCCGCGGAAAAGCCGGGTGCTGCTGTCAGCAGCAGCTGTGGGGGCCCCGCTGCTTCCAGGACCTCTGCCCGTCTCTGCCCTGCCTCCCGCCTCCGGTTTCTCCTGTCGTCCAGCAGCCCGTCTGTGACAAGCACAGCGCCTCCTTGCCGCGCCCTCCCTCAGGTGCGTCCAGGGGCTCCCCTTCCCGCGAGCGTAAGTAAAGCGTAGGTGCCTCCTGACCCGTCCTCAGTTCCCGCCTTCCCTCCCCTCCTGGGGCAGGGGCCCTGGAAGCTCGTACGTTTTCATGGAGCTTACGTAAGCTCTGCCATGCTGAACACAGTCCTGGTCGCACGTGTGCTTGACCGCGGTTGAACGTGAAAATGATCTGAGGGCCCAAAGAGTGTGATCGGGGGGGCTGAGGAGGCTGGGGCTCCCCGGGCCCCCGTGGGCTCGCACTGGCAGAGTGGGGGTCCCTGAGGACCTCTGGGCTTTTGCCGGAAGTGCTGGGGGCCCATTTGGTCGGCCAACTCCTCACCACCGCCTTCCAGGAAGCCTCGCCGTGCTCCGTGTGGCCGCGAACGCACTGTGCCGCTGCGCCCCTTGGCCGAGCTATTCGCTCTTCTGTGTCCCCCGTCCCGCCCTGCCCTGCCGCGAGCCCTCTCGGCAGTCTGGTGAGGCCTGTGGGTGCTTTGTCAAAACAGTGTTTTACAGGCACAAAGCAAACGAATTCTATTGAAATAAGGCTATCAATGTTGAAAAAATTTACGATACAGCTACACATGCGCTTTTTAATTTTTTGTCCTCATCATACTTCTTAAATTTTTTGTCGTTTATTGAGATGTAATTTACTTACTGTATATGTTACCCATTTATAGTGTAAAATGCAATGGCTTTAGTATATGTTCAGAGTGATGCAACCGTCAGCACAATTGTAGACCATGTTTATCACCCCAAAAAGAAATCCCATGCCCTTTATAACTCCAGTCACCCCACACCCACGGGCCCTAGGCAACCGCTAACCTACCTACCTCCCTTTGCCATTCTGGCCGTTTCGAATAAATGGCGTCGCACGGTGCTTGGTGCCCTTTTGTTCCTGGCTTCTTTCACTCCGTGTGATGTTCTCGGGTTTGTCCCCGCTGCAGCGTGTATTAGGACGTCATCACTTCTTACGCCAGATGCTCTTCCACTGTGCGGATGTGCCGCAGTTCTCCATCCGTTCGTCACTTGTTGGATTGGGCTGTCTCCACCTTTTAGCTCTTGAGAATGACGCTGCTGTGAACATTCGTGTACGAGTTTCTCATGTGCTTTTTAATTAATGTGTTAAATAGCAAGACCTAGGCATGCACGACCTCTCTAATTCAAGTGGTGCCAAGTGCGAGCACCGTCTGGTCTCCTCTGCGGCAGTGTGATGAGAGACGCAGATGCCTGTGAGTTCTGTCGTGATGGGCACAGGTGCTGCCGATCCTGCTGGGACGCGCTGCCTCTCCCCAGCGTCGAAGGAATTGCCAGCTTCCAGTTAGCGGTTGGTGAGGTGAGGTTGGACTGTTAGCTTCCCCCAGTTTGTAGACTGCAGGTTAAGAACCCTCCAGGGAGCAATCTGAGGGCCACGACAGGCTGCTGGTCCCAAGAGATCCGGTGCGTGCTGTGGCCCATGTCAGGACCAGGTGTGCAGATCAGGGTAGAGGCTGTTCTGCCTACACGGGGAAGGGTGGTGTCCTGCTGCCCTTTTCTCCCCTAAGCGTCACCTGTTCCCTTGCCTTGGGAGTCCTGCAGCCCAAGGGTGGGGGCCCAGGCCCTCCTGGACTGCCACCCCGTGGCCCCCATTGTCTTCCCTTCAGCCAGGTCATTTCCCTTCACCGTTAGCAGGAACGCAGCCAAGGGCCTGTGGGGACTGTGGATAGATTTTAGTTCAGACACACGGACCTGGGCCCTGCCCCCGGATGGGTCGGCGCTTGTCCCTGGAGGGCACCAGGCCTCTGTCCCTTGCTGTGCGGCCCCTGTCAGCCGTGGGGCCGGTGAGGGCTCCTTGGTTTGTGGAGGCCGTGGGTCTTGGCTTGGTGCCCCAGGCTCGCGGGTTCTGCCTCCTGCCTGTCCCTGTCTATAGCAGGATCTGGCCCTCCTGGCCCATGCCGGGCACAGCGCTGCCTCCGAGCAGTGCTCGGGAGGAGAGCACCCACAGCTGGCAGACACCTTGCCAGGCACCGCCCTTAGGGCCACCTGAAGCGGGGGGTCCGGCTCCAGCTGTGTATGAGAGACTGGTGCTCCCCAGTGCCCCGGAAGGAGCCGCCACATGGAGAGGCCTCTTTCTCTCTCGCTCTCGTCACCACGGCGGGGTTGCTGCCCCCCTGCCCGTGGAGCTGCCAAGGCCCTTGTCTGGTGCCCTCTCAGAGGGGCCTCCTGTCCTGCTGCTCATATTTCCGAGGCAGCCGGAGGCTTCTCTCACCGTGTGGCTGGCGTAGCCGTTCTCGATTGGCTCCCAGCCTCCTCGGGCCTCCTGGGTGTCGTAGGTGGCAAAGGAGCTCTGTTTCAGGGCATGCGGGAGCACCCGGCATTGCTTCAGGGTTTGCCTCGAGTGAGGGGTGGATCCCAGCCTTCAGTGTGGATCTGGGAGAGCTGGACTGTGGGCTCGCTCCCGGGCGACCTTGGGCAGGTTCCTGTCCTCTGAGCCTCCAGTGTCTCCGCCACGCGATTGCCAGCTGAGGACTTACGGGCTGGTGGCACAAGCTCAGGTCTTCTCCCTCCCCTGTGCTGGGTCCCATCAGATTTGGCAATTCCCAGTGCCAGCAGTCCTGGGATGGCTTATGGTGGCTTGCAACTTACAACTTTTTGTTCTATCTTTCTTAAATTAAAAAGTGTTGTGCATGCCTTCATATAAAACAATGCATAAATAAACCAAAGGAAGAAAATGAAGATCCCTGTAATCCCATCACTATTCGACGTTTTTGTGTGTGTCTCCCACATCCGTGCACATGCGTACAAACACTCATAAAACAAGGGGCATGTTGTACATTCCCCCTGTGAGCTGCTTTGGTTCGTGCCATGCGTAGTGGATGGATTTTGGAGCATCCAATGTTCTGCTGCAACGTCTTTGACCAGAGGCAGCGTAATCTACCTGGGAGATGTGGCGAGGCCAGGATCTCCAGCTCTGGGGGCCTGGGGGTGAGGGAGAGGCTGAGGAGGAGCACCCCCGGGCTCTGACGTGGGATGGCGAGAGAGAGGGCTGCAGGCCAGGGAGAGGGGGCAGTTTGGGTGGAGTTTGAGTTGGGGACACTCTGTAGGGAAGGCTGTGCCTGGGGAGGATGGGGACAGCTCTCCTTGGCCCCCACCACGTGCAGGCAAATGAGGAGGCCGCGGGTCTTAGGAGAGGGGCTGCCTGTGTGTGCAGGATGACGGTGATCCCAGAGGAGGGATTGCGAAGTGGGACGGCAGGGACCCAACAGCCCGGTGGGGTCTTCGTAGGCATCGGGGTCGGGCGGGGAGGGTCCAGAGGGCGGGGAGTTGGAGAGCCAAGGACACAACTGCTGTAGTGCGGCAGAGGTCAGCCGAAGAGGGTTTGTAGTCTTGGAAGATTTGAGTGTGTGTGTGCAGTGTTTATGTGTGCACTTGTGTATACGTGTGTTTAACTCTGCCTCTTTGCATAGAAGGTTTTAGGTGGCTCGAGTTTGCTCACAGACCAGGGACAAAGACCGAGGAAAGAGGGAGAGTTTGAAGCTGTGGAGGAGAATGTGTGTATTGGTCAGGGGTTATTACTTAAGTGTCAGAAACCTAAGGGAAACTGGCTGAAGCAAAAAATAATTCATTGGTTAATAAATGTGCAAAAAGAAAAGTATAAAGGGCTGCTAGCTTCAGGTATGGCTGGATCCAGGTGCCCAAATAAACTTTCAGTCGCTTTTCCTTTCACTTTCTCCCACTCTTAGCCCTACTCTCTGCCATGTTGATTTTACTCTCAGGCGTGTTCTTCACATGAGGCAGAAAAATGGCTGCAGGCAGCTGCCACCTCACATCCTCACAGATTGTCTTTTCCCACAGTTCCAGCAGTAGTTCCTGGATTTAATTCGATGGACTGCCTTGCGGCAAGTCCATATCCCTGAGCTGTGTTCCCTGCGTTTGGGTGATGATCCATTCTGCTCAGCCTGGCCGGGGTCACGTCCCTGCTCCCCCAACAGGGACCGAGGGGAGGAGAGGTGGTTCCTGAGGAACACAGGGGCTGTGTTATCGGAGGAGGTTGCTGGGCTCCAGGCAGCTTTAGGGTTCCCAAGGAAGGGGCTGGGGCAGAGACTGGGAGCCCTGGGAGGCTGGAGGAGGGAGCTGCTGCCCCCAGCACAGAGAGAGGAGGACACAGAGGTAGATGCGGAGCAAGAGGGATCTCTTCATGGCCTCCCCTCCTCGGCAGGGAGGGCGGGCGGCACGGCTGCTGACCGGTCTCCACGGATCCCCTAGGAGACAGCTGGCTCTGGGGGGAGAGCATCAGCCTGGGGGCCGACTGCCCCAGGAGCCCTTGGGCTGGGAGAGGCGCGTGGGGCTGAGCCCAGCCTGCAGACGGGTTTCGCGTGGCCTCTGGGCGAAGGGAGGGTCGCGGCCTTGCCCGGGCGGAGGGCGGGGGTTCTGTCCTACCGACGAGTGCGCCTGGGGTCGGGGAGACAGGCAGTGAGCAAGAGACCAGGTGGACGCCGTTCCATGCGGTAAGAGCCGAACGGTAGGGAAGCAGGTAGGCCGGGCGTGGCTAGGACGTGAACGCGCGCATGTGCGTGGGCGATGCGCGTGTGAAGGCGAGGCATGTTTGTACACACACACGTGTGCGTGGGGTATGTTCTCAGTGATGCATGAGCACACGTATGTGACGCACACACGTGTGGGCGTGTGTGTGTGGTGCAGGGGATGCACACACACGAGTGATGCATGTGGGCACGGTGTGATGCCTGCGTGTTCACTCGGGAGTGCACGCGTGTGGTGCCTGTGTCGGGACGTAGCTGCGGGGAACCACAGTCGTCACCGAGAACGATCGGAATCTCCGACAAGACCTTCATCACACTGGAGGGGACCAGCAGAGAAATGACATGCAGGCCTGTTAACGTGGCAACCAGACGCCCCTGCCCAGAGAGCATGGGTGGAGAGGGCTTTCCGGAATTCTCTGCGGCCCAGACCTGCTGCTTTTGGGTCACGGCCTCATCTCCCTGGAGGCCCTTTGGCACCGCCCCTCCTCCCAGAGGCCAGGCTGCAGCGTCTCAGTGCCCAGAGAGTGACATCAGTGTTTCCCCGAGGATGCTGTCCAGGGGAGCCTGGCATCACCCCACGCACCCTGGTCCAGGGCAGGAGCGTCCCCTGTCTCTCTGCGGCCTCAGAGCCAGACGCCAGCCGCTGGACTGTGGCCCCTGTCATCTTCTGAGCACTCCGAAGAGGTGGAGGCCAGCGTCTGTCCGAGTGCCCTCTGCGTGTGTCTGCTTCGTCCCCTTCCAGCCCTGCTTTGCGAGGCCTCGAAGCTGCTGTACCGGTTCGCAGGGCCCGTCCCTCCTGGCAGGGCAGCGTGGCGTGCCCGTCCGTCCCCCGCCGCCCTGCGTCTCCTTTCCCCAGCTCGTGTCTGGCTGCTCCTCCTGCACTCGGCTTTAGTCTCTTGCTGTTTTAATGAGGGCTTGGCCTCCTGTGCTTGGCGGCTCAGCGGCAGCGCGTTTAATTAATACTCTTACATCGCAGTTCTTCAGAGTAAACGCTGCCATTTTATTTCCCACTAATTGGAAGAGGCTAGTTAAGCTCTGAGATGAATGACCCTGCCTGCCGGGGACATCTCAGCCCGGAATCTCCGTCAGGGTGGCCAGGCTGGGCCAGGCGCTCCGGGCTCTGTCTGGAGCATTGGGCTGGGAGGCAGGAGGGCTGGCCTGCTCTGTGCCGCTCGGTCCAGGGAGGGCCCCTTTGCTCGTGGCCAGGGCAGAAGTCTTGCCCCGGCTGAAGCCCACCCCTGACCTTTGGGGAGGACATGCAGGTGAGGGTGCTGCCCTTGCCCGTTCCTCCTCACGTCCCAGCTCCCAGCCCTAGATGAGGCCCCCAGAGACCCCAGGGAGCTTTAGTCTGGGTTTCCGGAAGCTTCCACTAGCCCAGCCCTCCTCTGCCCTGCATGCCTGCTCCCCTGGGCTGAGCCCGGCGTGGCTGCTCGGCAGGTCCTCAGCTAGACGTGTTGAAATGGACGTCTCCCAACAAGTGCATGCCCCACACCCAGCTGCTGTCGAGGAGACATAGACCACACCAGGGCTGGGCAGCGGGAAGAGGTGTGGGAGTGCCCCCATGTCTTGGGGTCGGCTGCTGGGCCACCACCTGTAGGAGTTTAATGAGCGCACCTGCCGGACCCACCCCCCGGGTCTCAGTGGTGCAGTGGCCACCAGTGTGCACGGAAAACGTTTGAGCCGCCTCCACGTCCATCCAGAGGAGGAAGGCGAGAGGAATGCTGTGCCCGCCCTTGGAACAGGGCAGTTTGGGGGAGCGAGGAGGAGCTGCAGGCACAAGGGGGGCGGGCGGCGGGGGCGTGTGGGTGCTGTGCGCTGAGGGACAAGCACTGCCAGCCACACCCTTGGGTGTCTGCTCCTCCGCGCGTGTCTACAGGGGCAAGTTCACACGGTGGCTGCAGCCCACACGCCATGCCAAGCCCAGCAATTTACGTGGGGATGCAGCGTGGACAGGGTCGGGACGATGTCCTCTGTTGATTTTTTTTGAAGTGAATATATTTTTGTAATACTCAGGTAATTAATTCAAGAAAGTACATGAAGTTTTCCTGTCATTCTTGGTGCACGCACAGGTGCTGCGATCAGAGCGGTGCGTCCCGTGGGGAGGGGCGCTGTAACCGGCACGGCGCCTGCACACGCGCAGCCCCTGCGTGTCTTGGGGTCTCCCTCCCTGTGGCCCGGCTCACGGATGAGCATCTCATCACTTCCCTGGACGCCTACATGCCTGAGCCCCTCTCCCTCCATGAGGAGCTGTGCTGCGGGCTTGTGGGGTCTTCATGCCCCCTCCCTGCGTGTAGGTGACAGGAGTTGGGCCCACGAGGCACGTCCGAGCAGGTGCGGGTGAGCGGGACGACACTGTTATGATGCCAGCGGCTCTGGCAGCCGAGGCTGTCTCCAGGGACAAGGACAGCTCTAGCCAGAGCCCAAGCATGGATTTAGAAAGCATTACCAGGAAACCAAGAGGAGGAAAGAAATCAAAGTGCTGGGGTCAGGGCGCTCGGGGGAGTTGGCCACCGGCAGGCGGCCCGGGCAGGGCTGGAAGGGGGGCCAGAGGCAGCGGGGCCCTGGGGGCCCCAGGCCGGGCTCTAGGCTCTGTCCTTTGCGTTCCTGTAGTTGACTGTTACTGAAAATCAGCTGGAGTTTCTTTCTGTTCTTTCTTTCTTTGCTTCTTCCCTCCTTCCTTCCTTCTCTCCTTCCTTCCCTCCCTTCTTTCTCTTTCTTTTCTCCTCTCTCCAGAGTCTGCGACAGTTCTGCGTCCTTCCTCTGCCCCAGACGCTGCGGAACCTGCCGTGAAGAGCCCTAGTCCAGCCTCTGCTGTCTGGGAGCTCACGGGTTCCCGGGGAGACGCGTCAGGAGGGTCTCAAATGCCATCCCAGGGAGTGGGGACGGTGTCCTGCGGGGTGGGGAGCCCCTGGAGGACGGAGGCAAGTGTGACCCCGCTCACCCCCATAAGGCCCCTGCCCCAGCTTTTCTAAGTACCTCCCAGGGTGCTGCCCTGCTGTGGCCTCAACCCCTGTGGACCCACCTGGGGGACACTGTCGTCCTCCGTTGCCGGCCTCTGTCACCCTGGCCTCGGGGAATGGGGCAGCCCCCACCCCCCAAGATCCCTTTACTTCTTTGCAGATACTACTTCCTGGGGCTCTTATCTCCCATCTTCTGCCCTCAGTCCTCCGCCGCCCACGCCTCCTTCCCAGTTCCTGGTCCTGGCCTTTGATGTCCGTGGGATGCCGCCCCCTTTGTGGTGAGCTGCTCTTTCTCTCTGGGAGCTTTAGAACTCTCCGTTTGTCTTTGATGTTCTTAGGTTTCATCGTGGGTCTAGGCATGGGATGTATATGGATAAGCTTTCCGTGAATCCATGACATTGAAACCTTTCATCCAGTTTTGGGAAATTCTTGGTCATTATTTCAAATATTCCTTCTCTCCCCTCCCCCCACGCTCTCTTTTGGGATTCACCCACATCCCCTGACTTTGCTCTCGTGCCTTCCCGCTCTTGCTCCCTTCCCGGAGAATCCAGCGAGCGCGCTGACTAAATCCCCGGGGGCTGAGTTGGCTGTTTGCCTCACCTGTCCTGCTGTTCAGTTCAGCAGCCTGGTCCTTTTTCCAGGGACAACATGCGTCCTGACCCGTTCTTTGTAGGTGCTCCTTCGTGCTCTGTGTTTCCGTGATGTTTGTTCTTTCTCTCCTTGAGAACACATGCCGTGCTTATTTCAACTCTCTCCTGTCTGTCGTAGGCTGTTCTGGGTGTGGTCTTTCTGTTGCAGCACACCTGCTACTCAGATGTGAGCTCTGCTCCCCAGGGGGTGTCAGTGACTGGCTGGTCGTGTGGCGGGGGGGCTCGTGCCAGCTTCCAGCTCAGGCCCCTCCTAGTGAGTGGGACAGGGAGGGGAGAGGTCAGTCCCAGAGCTGGCTTTCCTCCCGCCCCCTTGTGTGCCCACTCACCCAGCTCGCATTTCCTGACCCCGGAGCCCAGCTCCCTGGGCTGATGGAGGGAAAGGAACTCCCTTTGGGGGTACCCCCACTTCACCCACAGGAGTGCGGTCAGCCGGGACCCTGACGTGCCATCCCACAGCACTCTGGCCTCAGCGTGTCCTAGAAGGCGGGGTGTTTAGTCTTATGCATGGTCACATGTGATGTGTCGGTCTTTGGGGTGGGGTAGAGGCCGTGCTGGGGGAGACGGTCTGTGTCGTGGGGACCCAGGAGGAACAAAAGAGAGGTGCAAATGGGGCCTGGCCTGGGCAGGGGCAGGGGAAGGAGGAGGCCGGGCGGGGATGGGAGGGAGGAGGGATCCAGGATGATGTCCAGGCTTGAGCTGGGGTGGCTGGGAGGAAGGGGCATTGCTGACTGATTATGCTCTGGGAGGGGAGGAGCAGAGTCCCAGGAGGAGGGAGCATTCCAGTCCGGAGAGGCCCTCAGGGCCGTGCTAAGGGACACCCTGTGGCCCTTGCTTGGCCCTGGCACAGAAGGGTGTGGGCCCGGGGCACCCGTGTCCACTGGTGGAGGTCTGCTGGCACGGAGTCTGGGGGCACTGTGGGGCCCTGCCTGGGTGTGCGAGGGCCATCGGGGTCCCTTGGAAGAGGGTGGCCCCCCAGAGTCTGCAGCTTGGCATTCGGCCCAGGCTGCCCTGCTGGGCAAGCACGCCGGCCTCTGCAGGCCCTGGTCTCCCTCGTCTGTGAGGTGGGCGTAGTCAGCAAGCGTGGGCTGATGAGGAAGGGATGCGGCCCGGGGGCTGGCAGAGAGGCGAGCAGGTGAGGCCTGGTTCCTGGCAGGGCGAAGCACCGTGGGTTTACCACTCTCGCTTCAAGAAGAAGGGGAAGCGCGCGTGTTCCGGCTACTCCCGGCGTGGGAGGAGCCTGTCCCCTTGGCTCCCCGCGCCCCTCCCGTTCTCTTAGCTCAGAGCTGGCGGCTGCCCAGCTCTGAGTGAGACGTGGCAGCCGGGAGGCTGAGGCCCAGCCAAGCCCCAGATGGCTGGCGAGAGGTGCTTCCCCCGAGGTGAGCAAGACAAGGACTGGGCCGACCTGGTGGGAGGGCAGGAAGGCCCAGGAGCCTGGGAAATGCCATCCCTGGCCCTGGCGCTGCCTGCCCGCTCCCAGCTGCACCCCGCCTGGAGCCGCCCTGTGGATGCAGGAGCCTGAAGCTGGGGGTCTGGGCACAGGCGGGGTGGGAGTGCTGGGAGCCCCCTCAGTTCTGGCTGGGGAGCCCTGGTCCTGGAGCTGGCACCCCAGCTCCGGCCAGGCCCCCCCGGCTTTGCGTGTGAGTGCGTGTGTACGCGTGTGGCTGTGCACCTGTGTGAGAGCGTGTGTGCCCCTTCCACACGGGCCTTGCAGGTTTTCGGCCACTGGCTGGTTCCTTACTCACCGCAAAGTCCTTAAATGCTACCCTCCTGCCGCTGCTTGATGCGCCAGGTTTCGGCATCATCTGTTGACTTCCCGCCGTGGCAGGTGAGGGTATAACTCGCTGACAGCCCCAGTGTCTCTCCCTACCCCATTCTTCTAGAATAATTCTGTCACCAATTTTATTTAATAGTTCACGTTGGAATTCCCCATTGTATCGGTTTCCTGTGGCTGCTACAAAAAATGACCACAAACCTACCGGCTTAAAACAGTAGAAATTTACTCTCTTGCAGTTCTGGAGGCTGAAATCAGTTTCAACGGGCCAAAGTCAAGGTGTCGGCAGGGTCCGCTCTCTCCAGAGGCTCTAGGGGAGCAAGGTCTCTTCCCAGCCTGCCCAGGTCACGGCGGCTGCTGGTGTCCCTGGGCTCGCGGCCGCCTTGCTCCAGCCTTCGAGGCTGGCGCCTTGAGCCCTTCTCTGCCCCCCTCCCACAAAGCTGCATGAGGTTGCATTTAGGGCCCGCCTCAGTCTGTTCGGGCTGCTGTGACAAAATGCCATAGACTAGGTGGCTCACAGGTAACAGAAACTCACTTCTTACAGCTCTGAAGGTGGCAGTCCCAGGCTGGGTGCCAGCGCGGTCGGGCTCTGGAGAGGGCCTCTTCCTGGTTCACAGATGGCGCCTTCCCACCGCATCTTCACGCGGTGGGAGGGATGAGAGGGCCTCTGTGGTCTGACGGGGAAGGGCACCGACCCCACCAACGACCTAACCGCGCCCCAAAGGCCCCACCGCCCAGTACCTGGGGGAACAGGCTTC
>CAUYSK010071506.1:0-32736 GCA_963575035.1 Avahi laniger | reverse complement strand
AGCTCTCTGGGAGGCCGAGGCGGGCGGATTGTTTGAGCTCAGGAGTTTGAGACCAGCCTGAGCAAGAGCGAGACCCCGTCTCTACCAAAAATAGAAAGAAATCAATTGGACAGTTAAAAATATATAGAAAAAATTAGCCAGGCATGGTGGCGCATGCCTGTAGTCCCAGCTACTTGGGAGGCTGAGGCAGGAGGATTGCTTAAGCCCAGGAGTCTGAGGTTGCTGTGAGCTAGGCTGACGCCACGGCACTCACTCTAGCCAGGGCAACAACATGAGACTCTGTCTCAAAAAAAAAAAAAAAAAAAAGAAATGTAACAAGGAATATCACTAAAGATATTACATATATTAAAAGGATACTAAGATAATATTATTATGAACATTATGCCAGCAAATTTAATAATTTAGGTAAAAATGAGCAGGCTATGTGAAATATGCAATGCATCAACATTGACACGGATGAAACCAAATATTATATCTTATTAGCCATCTATATATTAATGAAATTGAATTTGTTATTAAACTCAGAAAATGGAGGAGGCCAGACAAATTGATACCAAAACCTGACAAAGATGTTGCAAAATTATAACAAATGTCCTTTATGAATATAGATGTAAAAAGACTTAAATATTAAGAAATCAAATCCATTAATTTATAATAATGATGATTTATGACTAAGTAGTATTTGTTACATGGATACAAAGTTGTTTTAATATTATAAAATAAATTAATGCAAATCAACATATTAATGGCATAACGGGGAAAATATGACCATCTCTACAGATGCAGAGAAAACAATGAACAAAAGTGAGTACCCATTTAAGATAAAAGCTCTCAACGAATACGGAATAGGAGCCAACTTCTTCAACTGAGAATCTACATCTTATGGACTTCTAAACTGTGCGATATGGAACATGTTCTCTCTAAGATTGAGACAAGGCAAGGATGCCTTCTCTCACCCATTTTATTCAACATTATACTATATTCAACAACATTATAGATGTTTTAGCCACTGCAAAAAAGCACAAAAAAATTAAAAACATAAAGTTCAGAAAAGAAGGAGTAAAACTGTCTCTATTTGAAGATTGTTTTATGTAAGAAATTCTAAGAGACAGATCTACAAAACAGATATTAAAAATAATGACTACATTTAGCAAAGTTTTGGGATGCTAGTTCAATACACAAATACTAACTGTATTTATTAGGAGGAATCAATTGGAAAATTATATTGAAAAATCAATTTCATTTGCAATAGTATTAGACTACATAAGATATTTAGAAAATATAACAAAACAATATTAAAGACTTTAGCACTAAAATTTAACAAAATGTTGCTGAGATAAAATAAAGAAGCTGTAAGAGGAGCAATACCACACATTCATGGATTTGAAGAATGAGTAGTGTTGTCAATTCTCTCCAAATTTATCTATAGATTCAAAATAATGGCAACCCAAATCCCAGCAAGTTATTTGCATAAAGTAACATGTTTATTCTAAATTTTATATGGATATGCAAATCTAAAGCAATCTTGAATAAGGAGAATAAAGATAGAGGATTTAGTTCTTATTTCAAGATTTTGGCAAAGCTACAGTATTCAAAACATTGTGGTTTTTCCATAAAGATCAACAGATAAATCACTGGAATTGAATAGAAAGTTTGGAAATAGACCTGTACATGTATAATCATTGGATTTTTGTTCAAGGCAACAAAGTAATCTAATGGGGCAAAGAAAAGTTTTTCAGCAAATTAAACTGTAATAACTGGACACTCACACAGAAAAAAAAAATGAACTTTCAACCCCTGTCTCATGCCAAATACTACTACTATTACTATTGCTACCAGTACTATTACTGCAGGATGAATTCTATACTTAAATATAAAAAATAAAAGCCATAAAACTTTTAGAGAGAAATATGTAAAAATATTTTTGTGACTTGGGGGTAAGCAAAGATTTTTAGATGGGTCACAGAAAATAATAACCATAAAGGAAAAAAGTAATAATTTAGGATTCTCCAAAATGTAAAACTTTTGCTCATCAAAAAGGACATGATTAAAAATAAATAAATAAGCAAATCCCAAAGTGGTAGAAAACATTCAAAAACCATGTACATTTGACCAAGGACTTGGATCCAGGATATAAAAAAAATCCTACAAATCAATAATAAGCAACAATAATCCTGTAAAAAATAGACAAAACATTCAAATATATACTTGAAAATAGAAGTTATATGAATGGTCAGTAATCACATTATTAGTCATTGGGGAAATTCAAATTGAAGCCACAAAATACTACTACTGACCCTTACGTCTGACTACAGTTAAAATGGCTGACATCACTAACTGTTGGTGAGGTGGGAGTATCTTGAATTCTCATGCATTGTTGATGGAAATGTAAAATCATATAGCCACCTTGGAAATAGGTCTGGTAGTTTCTTCTACACATACATCTACATTATGACTCGTTTATTGTGCTCCCAGGTATTTCCCAAAAGAAATAAATAAGCCTTACACAAGACTACATAATATGTGATTCCATTTATATGAAGTTATACAACAGGCAAAATTAATTTGTATTGGAAAAAATAAGAATAATGGTAGTCTTGGGAGTAGGAAGTAGAGATTTATGTGCAAAGGACATAAAGGAAATTTCAGGGTAGTAGTAATGCTCTGTATTTTGAATTGGGTTGGATCGCAAAGGTGTATGAATATTTTTTAACTCAGAAAATACACACTTAAGATTTGGGAATTTTTATTTGTATACATTTTTGTATAAATTTTAAATAGAAAACACTATTAATAAGTATAGAACCTTAGCTGATATATATTCTGAAATATTTAGGGTGAAATGTATTAATGTCTGTAAGTTATTCTGAAATATACAAAATGTAAAATGTATATGCAGTAAATGATAATAGATGGAATACTTTCAGTAGATAGTTGGATATGTGATAAACCAAGTATAATAAAATATTACTGATGGAATCAAGGTGGTAGGTATGCAAATGTTCACTAAAAATTTATTCAACTTTGTTGTATGTTTGAAAATTATAAATATAATTCTAATTATTTTAATAATGATGATAAAATATTGAAAATAATTTCAAAATAATGAAAGCCTGAAAAATAAAAGAGGATACTATGTATCTTACAAAATTAAGTGTTGATGAATTAAGAAGTAAAACGAGCTCTATAACATACTGCCATTTATGTATATTAAACACCTATACACAACAAAAATTCTTAGATTTTAGTAAACTACACACATATTCCAGGGTATTATTAAACACATTATAGTGGGAGCTTCTAGAGGGAATGAGAATGGAGATCAGTAGGGAATTGGGGAAATAATAAAGAGAGTTGTACGTTACCTTGTATAGATTGATGAGGAGAGTGTACCATGAATACCTCAACTCTCTGCACCTTAAGTTCAAGAAAAAGGAAAAGAAAAAATATAAAGAAAATCTAACGTGGAAGTAATTTCTAGCTCTTTAATAATAGCTACAGACATATATTTTTTTCCTAATGCAAGCATTGAAAACTGTTTTAGAGTAGGAGTTGACAAATATGTAGTCAAATAGTTATAGCTCTAGCAATGTTGTGGCTTATATTTTTACATTACTTTTAAATCATATTTCAATTTTCTTTTATTCATAATTTTAAAATATTACATAATATGACCCTAACCCTTATTACAATGTCTAAGATATAAATTTATGTCACCAATCTACCAGAAAAAAAAGAAAGGGAGAGATAGGAGAAGCATTCTAGACATGAATTGAAACATAAACACTTGTCTTTTTCTTTGTTGTTAATTCAAGTGTGCAAATTAAGGCCAATTTTTTTAGTTTAGAGGTATCTTAAGTAAAATTTTATATAAAAACAATATGTTATGTTTTTCTAACATTCTCTTTTTTGTGTAGAGTACTAGCCATGTAATTTAGTGTCTGATTAATACAATAAAAACTGTAGATTCTCCTTTTGTTTATAAAAACCTGCAACTGAAATGTTAGAGTTTCTGTGACCTTCAGTCTGTGATGAGGATAATGTATAAATAGATGTCTTCAAGGATCTAAGTAGGCACTGGCAGTAGGCAATCATCTCTTCTTGATGAAATTATGTAGGCGATATATTTCTGTGTATATATATATATGTGTGTGTAGTTTAATCTAAAAAAAGTTTAATTTATAATGCATTTTGTTAGAATTTATTTCATTTTTCCTTTCGTATGATATTGCTTTATGATAGAGAAAGTCCAATCAACACCTCTCTATTGTAGGATGTTCTGTGAAAATTACAAAAGAAATAGAGATCACAACCCAGCTCTCGTGGAGGTGCTTAATCTAATGGGGAGATTAGACAAACACGAATAAACATAGGTAATGGAAACACAATCAGCCACAGTTATCCAAACATGTCCAGGAGAAACACCTCATAATTATATTTAGAGACAAGATCCCAGCTGTGTAATAGCTCTGCCCTTTAATACCTGGTATTGAGGACAAGGCTCTGGATTAAGAATCAGAAAACCTGAATTCAGCTTTTAACTCTAACCAAGTAGACTTAAGCAAACAAGTGTCTGAACCTCAGTTTCCTCAAAAATATGATTTGCACATTAATTCCCTCTCTACCAACCTCAGAAATAATTGTGAGGTTTAAATGATAAAATACATGTGAAAGTGCTTTGTAAACCAAAAAGCTGTGTGCAAATTTGGGGAATCTTTTTGTGGTTTTTTATTTTAAGCTTATTTATATTTAAGCTCATGCAGGTCATTTTCCTTAGAGAGCTCACATCTCCCATTTTAGCCACTTAAGTACTAACTCTAGTTCCATATTCTCAGTGAAACCTACATATGTTTTTTCCAGCCTATGAGCTCCTATAACTACTTATTAGTAGTTTCCTCAAACTGTCTGGCATTATTAGTTTGCTTTTTGTGTGCACATTACCTTTTCTGCTTTGTCAAACTATAAGCAGCTTGAAAGCATGGATTTGTCTGATTCTTCGTAGTTTTTCCACAGTGCCTAGCATGGTTACTCTACGTGGAGTAATTCAATACATAATGATTGTGATTGATTGATTATAGGATGGTTCATTCATTCATTTGGCAAATATATTAAGTACTTATTCTGACTCAATTACTGTACTGTTCCAGGAAATGGGGATATAGCCCTTAGCCTCACAGAACTTATACACAAATAGAGAAAACAGAATATATAGGCAAGATATGTTCCTGAGAACTTCTTTAGATCAGATTTGTATGTAACTTGGATCCCTGAGGAATAGTACATATATGGTAATAATAATAATAACAATACTATGATGGCTAATATGTGGTAATAATAATACAGTGTAATACTGTAATAATAATAATATTCCTGTACTAATGTTACAGGAACTATTATGTTCTTCCTTTTAATTCAAACAAACAGAACATAATAACAAACTAATACAAAATGTTTAGATAGGATCATTTATCTATCTGCATATGTTTTTTGGTCATATGAAGAAATGCTCAACATCACTAATAATCAAGTAAATGTAAATTAAAACCACACTGAGATATCACCTTACCCCTGTCAGAATGGCCATTATTAAAAAGGCAAAAAACACAGATGCCGGCATGAGAAAGAAACACCTATACACTGTAAGTGAGACTGCAAATTCGTGCAACCTCTATGGAAAACAGTATGGAGATTTCTCAAAAAAATAAATATAGACTTACCATTTGACTCAGCAATCCCACTACTGGGTATCTACCCAAAGGAAAAGAAGTCATATTATCAAGAAAACACCTTCACTTGAATGTTTATTGCAGCACAATTCACAATTGTAAAGATGTAGAATCAATCTTAGTGCCCATCAATTCATGAGTGGATTAAGAAAATGTGGTGTGTGTGCATATATATACATATACATGTATACATAAACATACACACATACACACACACACACACACACACACACACACACACATGCATGCCATGAAGTACTACTCAGCCATAAAAAGGAATGAAATATTATCTTTAACAGCAACTTGGGTGGAATTGGAGACCATTATCCTGAGTGAAGAATCTCAGGAATGGAAAATAAATACCATATATATTCACTAATATTTGTGTCAGTGAGAATACATGGACACAAAGAAATGTAAAGGTCATAGGAGATTAAGAAGGGGGAGGGGAAGGAGGCGAGGGGTAAAAATCTACCTATTGGGTACAATGAACACTATGCAGGCGATGGGCACACTAAAAGACCGGACTTAAACATTATAAAAGGTATCCATGCAAGAAAAACATTTATGTCCCCTTACTATTTAGAAATTTAAAAAAGATAAAAATAGACATGTGAAAAAAAGTTCAGATAAGAGATATGAGAAATTTCAAAAAATAATATTAAAGTTTAACACTCAATGTTGCACCAATGCTGGACTAATAGGAATGTTACACTTATTTTGATCTTATAATCAAATCAATAATAACCTTTCTGTCTCAATAATTGATGTTTTTATTGGAGCACTGCCTTTCACATGTTCTTTATTGTCACTTTATTCTTTCACATGTACTGTTAGTCCAGCGAATGAAGCCCAATGTTTTCCCAATGAATGATGGCATGTGGCTTTTCTCAGAACACTTATTTCTATTTTTGTTTCCATTGCAATCACCTTTGTCTTCGCTGCAGGCTCACCTAGACTTGCAGTGGACTTTTGCTTTAGAGGCATGGTCATAAGAGTAAACATACACTCACAAAATCAAATAAAAAAGTTAAGATGAAAGTGATGCCATGCATAAGCAACCATATAAACAATGAGACTAGCTGCTAGTGTAAAGATCCTGTGCCTACAAACCACTCAGGCCATTAGTGTGCCCATCACCTGGATAGTATTCATTGTACCCAATAGGTAGGTTTTTACCCCTCCCCCCTTCTCCTCCCCCTTCTTAATTTCCTATGACCTTTACATTTCTTTGTGTCCATGTGTTTTCATTGACATAATTATTAGTGTGTATATATGGTATTTGTTTTCCATTCCTAAGATACTTCACTCAGGATAATGGCCTCCAATTCCACCCAAGTTGCTGCAAAAGATAATATTTCATTCCTTTTTATGGCTGAGTAGTACTCCATGGTGTGTGTGTGTGTGTGTGTGTGTGTGTGTGTGTGTGTGTATATATATACACATATATATATATATTTATGTGCTGGTTTGTTTATATGCACAGAAGAAACTAATTTAATTATTTAATCATAAATTATCCTTATGGGGAGACTTGCAAGTTTATTCCTAAGTATAGAACTCCGTAAGCTGGGTCGTCTGTAATCCAGGGACTGTCTGTATGTGTATAGTATATATATATATATAAGGTGTCTCATCACCTGCTCTAGCACAAAATTGCTTGCTTAGGGGAATATAAATTGGTGCAGACATTACAGAGAAAAATATGACACTACTTAGAAAAGTTTAATATATGCATGCCCTGTTAATCACCAATCCTTCTCCTGGTCAAATTTCCAAAGAAATCTTCACACAGATCCATATGGGGACATCATTGCAGGGTTATTTGTAATGATATTGAGCAGGAAGGAACCTACATGTCCATTACTCCAAAGGCAGATATATAAACCATGGTAGTTGCACATTCATCATGGAGTATTATGTAGTATTTTTAAATGGATTATGTAAGATAGAATTTTCATTACTTTCACAAAGCAGTCCTAGTATGAGTATTCTAAGGCTGACATGATAATTCCATGGTCTTCAGGACTTAGGATCATTCTATCATTTTATTCTGCCACCCTGAAAATTTTCCTTCCATCTTATGGCCTAAAATGGCTATTTCACTCCCACCAATTGTCAAAATTCCTGTCAGCATGGAGAAGGGGAGATAAATAAGGGCATTTTTATTTCCTTATAAAGAAATTGCAAATGTCACACCCACTTATGTCCCATTGGTGGGAACCAGGCTGCGTGGCAACATTTAGCTACAAATGAAGTTGGGAAATGTAATATTTAGCAGGTTATTTAAGTGCCCAGCTGAGCCGCTATTAAGGGGAGAATGAGTATTGAATGAACAATTTGCAGTCGCTACCATGAACTATTATATGCCTAGCATGAGACATTTTACATTCTTTTTTTTTATGTTAAGTCTTTGAAACCCATTGCATATTTCACCCTGACAGCATGTCTTAATTTGAACTAGCTACATTTCAAGTATTCAATATTCACATGTGGCCAATTGTTATCATATTGGATAGCACATTTCTAAGTACAACATATGCATTTGCTTCTATGATCCACTCCCCACAACAGTAATTTCTCTGGTGGTGTCAGTTTCCTACTAAACTCTTCAAAAGGTTCCATTTGATGCCATTTGATGGTCAGTTATTGGGGATTCCTCTATCCCCAGTAGTTATGTTAGTACTTTATTATACTAAAAGCAAACCTCTAACCAAGAATTATTTTCTTTGTCTTTTTCAAAATGTAAACCAGAACAAAAAACAAAAGAAATAAAAAACCACACCACTACTCCCAAAAGAAAATGAAACAAAGAAAAAACCTGAATGAATATTTATCATTACACATATAAACTGTGATGTATAATTTGATTTTTGCAGCAACACCTCATAAACAGTTTTTATAGGTTTATTACTTCACATATGTTCACTTATCCAAGTTTTTGCAATTTAAGCTTTTATGCTTGTCATTGTTCTTGATCACTTAATCATAGTGAGAGGATCTGACAATATAGACAGTATGCTGAATAGTGATGAAGTGAGAAGTCAAGAAAGTTGCAAGTCAACTGAGACTTGTTTGATAAAATCAATCATTTTGAAGAACATTATTTTTTAATTATTTCAAGTTCCTTGATAGGGTAAAGTTAAAACCTATGGAGAACCTGGGAATCATTTATGCTGTGATTCTTGCTGAAAATGTCAAATTTGTCTATAAATAATTATGAGTTAGAGTGAAATTGCCACAAATAAAAGCAGCCACACAACTCTGAGAGTTTTTACAAGAGTTGAAGAATGTTGTGTTTACTTCAAGGAAAGATACGTTATCAATTCAAGAAGTGTCTTCAACCCCAAGTGTTGCATATTTCTATTGATGCTTATTGACTCATAATCAGGACTCAGGATGGACTGCAGTGAACTATCCACAAACTGTTTTGGTGTTTTTTAGTTTCTTTCATGACTAATTTTAAGGTAATTAACTGGGAGGGAATGTATAAGATGTGACTAAGAGATAAAGTATATTTTTATATAGTTAACTGTCTCATTTGGATATTAAACCCCAAAACTTATATTCATTATCACCTTGCTCTACTAACTGATCATACAGGTTCTACACCATATAGGGAGAAGGTTTCACCACCAAAGTGAATAGTATAAGATTTTATAAAATACAGCCTATGTCCTATGCTATAGCCTTCATTACATATTGTTCATCCGGCACAGTTTTGACCCTGAATTTTAGTACTTCTACTACATATGTACCATGGAAAGTATGTTATGAACCGAATAAGATGATGAGAAAAAAAGTTTTGTGATTTTGTTCATGAAAATATAATCATTAAATGCCATTTCAGATCATTTAACTTTTCTTTCTATAAATCCATTTATTTATTTATTTTCTTATTTAAAATTTCAGAATATTAGGGTTTCCAGAACATTTTGGTTGCATATATTGCCTTTGCATCGCCCAAGCCAAGCATATCCATCCCCCAGACAGTGTGCTCTGCACCCATTAGTTATGAATTTACCTATCCCCTCCACCCCCCTCCCAGCTGCCCGGCACCCGATGAATATTACTTCCATGTTTCCTAAGTGTTGATCAATTATTACCAATTTTATGGGGAGTACATGTGGTGCTTGTTTTTTCATTCTTGCAATACCTCACTCAGAAGAATGGGCTCCAGCTCCACCCAGGATAATACAAGAGGTGCTAGTTTACCATTGTTTTTTATGGTTGAGTAGTGCTCCATGGTGTACTTATACCACATTTTATTAATCCACTCATGTATTGATGGGCACTTGGGTTGTTTCCACATCTTTGCAATTGTGAATTGTGCTGCCATAAACATTAGAGTGCAAATGTCTTTATTATAAAATGAATTTTTTCCTTTGGGTAGATGCCTAGTAGTGAGATTGCTGGATCAAATGGTATTTCTATTTTTAGGTCTTTCAAGTATCTCTATATTACTTTCCATAGAGGTTGTACTAGTTTGCAGTCCCACCAGCGGTGTGTGAGTGTTCCTGTCTCTCCACATCCATGCCAACATTTGTTGTTTTGGGACTTTTTGGTAAAAGCCATCCTCACTGGAGTGAAGTGATATCTCATTGTGGTTTTGATTTGCATTTCCCTAATGATTAGAGATGTTGAATACTTTTTTATATGTTTGCTGGACATTATTCTGTCTTCTTTTGAAAAATTTCTGTTTGTGTCCTTTGCCTACTTTTTAATGGAGTTGTTTGGTATTTTCTTGTTAATTTTCTTAAGTTCTGTATAGATTCTAGTTATCAGTCTTTATCAGATGTGTGTTTTTAATCAAGGAAATATTACATTTTGGTATTTCATTATTTGATTTGACTTTGAGTATGATTTAAATGTTTTCTAAACTAAATGTGTTACCTAATTAACAAATACTAAACTCAATTTCAGTGAAATCATCATCATTCTTGAAATGCAAATTACTTGGTTTCTAGCATACTTCTATTTGGTTTACACTGAAATTAAGAAGGTGTGGATTTATTTGAAAGTCAATATTTATTTTCATAAGTGGCAAATGACAACAACCACTTGCTCTTTAGGGTTATTAATAAGATGTTTATTTACAGCCTGAGAAACATAGCGAGACCCCACCTCTACAAAAAAATTAAAAATTTAGCCAGGCCTGGGGACACGTACCTGTCGTCCCACCTAGTCAGGAGGCTGAGGCAGGAGGATTGCTTGAGTCCAGTAATTCGAGGTTACAGTGAGATATTATGATGCAACTGCTCTCTAGCCCAGGCAACAGAGAAATATCCTGTCTCAAAAAAAAATGTGTTCATTTTTTAAGCATGCATTGAGTTACTCTTTCATATAGACACAGCATGCCAGATATCCTCTGCTCTTATGTCTGTGAAAATACATATGCAATTAAGAGGATTTCTAAATTATAAACAAATGGTATAAAGTATGCCTAAGTGCCAACAAAGCAAAGGTAATGCTTGTGCACTGACTTTTATCAGAGACAGCTTTCTGGAAAAAAAGTTTCAAGGAAATAATGGGCATGGATTGGCCAATATGAAAGATGCCAAAATTTGAACCTAGAGTTACATAGAGGTCAAATGAAAATTATACATGTCTGTACTCATCATATGGATGAATTTGTAATTTTGACATGTTTTTATGTAGCTATATATATTTCCCAGGTTTAATATAGATATTAAAAGATCTTTTAGTTTAGAAAGTATAGATAAGATTATTTAAATTATTCACCTAACTATCCATCCTTACTTTCATATTTACTTTTTTCAATCTGAAGCCAAGAACACAGCATTGTTTTCTGAAAATTATTTTATTGCTTCCCGGGGTTTTATTTCTATAAAAATTTCATGATTAGGATGGCACCAGTTTCTCTGAATTTTGAGAAGAAAATGAACAGTTTGGCCAGATTTTATTATAACAACTTGAATCTGAAATATATTTTCATGCTTTTAAATAATGGTTTTGTTTAAACTGTACATTTTGATTTTCAGTCAAAACTATATATTAGCTGACATTATTGAATGTCTAGTATTCCTCATTGAGTCCTAAGAAATAACATTCACAATTGTTCAAGGGTTTTGTTGAAAGTGATATAATAAATGAAAATAGGCTAAAAGATATCATCATTTTTATATACAGCATTTGTTGTTGTAAATTATATCGGAACCCTATCATAACACACCCTCACTCACTTTTCTGCTATTGTTACGCCAAAGGCCATTTCTAAAGTGGTTATAATTTATGTTTATTCATTCTTCTGCTGCACAGTTACACAATTATTGTGACTACAAATGTAATTATTCATACCTGGAAAAATAAATGCAATAGTTTCTTTATAAATCTAACTGGAGTAATGAAAATCTCATACTACAATGTGAGCACAAATGGTTATAGAAACCAGAAATTTTAGGAAAAAAGTAAAAATATTATAATGATATAATTTGGATTTCAGGTCTAATAATTAATTATCATATTTAGGTGATAGAACGTCAGCTTGATTTACTATTGTGTATGCACCCTGTAACATGTTTGCAAATTTCCTTGTGTGGATTTACGTTACCTAATTTTACAGGTCTCATTTATGATAAACATTGAAACATTTGTAAAGTTGATTAGTAAGTTGATAGGCACTGTACTTCTATATTTTTTCTAATTACAAGGGATGCATTAGTTATATTTATAACTTGTTATTGAAATGATCTGGAAAGAATATGTGTAATATGAATCTATTTTCTTGATATTCTGGCAGAGTTAAAGGTCCCCTAAATAGCAGAATCATCTTATTAGACATGTGCTGTCTTGAAACTAATTATATACATTTTAATGATGGAGATAAAAGCATTATTATCATGCTGCTGCTTGATGTATAGATAATCAGATTTTTAATGGATGGCTGCTCTACTTTCATCTTTTATGATTGCAGAAGGATGTGTGATTGTATGAGCTTCAACCCTCACCTTTTTAGAAATGGAAAATAAAATGACTGTCATTACAAACCATTTATTCAACACATACTTGCTGAGTACCTACTCTGTGAAAGAAGCTGTTCATGACATAGAGATGATCAAAACATGGCCCTTACCCTCAGAGAAGTCATGGACTGCTAGGACAGAAAGATATTTATATATTTCTAGCTATCTATTTATATAAATATATATACTAATGATTATACTGTAATATGATATGTATAATAAGACAGTATGTGCTTAATATAAAGCCCTTAATATAGCATATGTTGCTATTGTTGTTTGGGCTTAAATGACTGAATGAAGAAACTCATTTTCAAAGTATTAACATCAGACTGTCAAATAGAAAGAGACTATTTTATTCACAATGCAGTGTTTGATAGGAATATTTTAAATGAACTGAGTGGCTACTATGTGCAGAGAAATTAGGCAATTCATTTACTTTTATCTAAAAACATGGCCTTGCTTGAAGAAGCAAAAGAATAAAAAAGCCAGACAATTGTATAACTTTCTCACATTCTCTTTATCCTTCTGTGTGTTCCTTCAATGCTCCACATCCTCTGTCTTGTACTTTTTCTTCCTAATGTTGAGAGGATTTTAAAAACCTTGTTGTTTTAAGAAACTTAAGAACAATTGCAAATTGAGTGAAGAGTACATTGTATATAACCTTGGTTAGCTCCTATTTATTAAATAATAATCACAGGAATAATAGCACTGTTTTTTTATAAGATCTCTAAGCAATTTCTGAACAAGTTACCTCCTGTGGCAACTGATTATGACATTAAGAAGATAAATATGGAACTATTTCCTCAAAATCATTCAAGAAATCAGTAAGGCAAGAACAACTGTCTTTACAAGTACATAGAGTATGATTGGTTTGCCCTAAATATCTATCTTTTAGCCACCATCCTCCACTGAGTAAAACTCCCACCAAAAGCTATTAATCAATTAGGCAAACTAAGAAGGTCTCAGCTACAGACCTGTAACTTTTGAGGATGCTTTATTACATTAGGCATGAATTATTTTTTGAAATATATTTTTTATCAGATCAGGTGGTTGATATGTGAAATGGGTAAGTTTCATGGAAAAAAGCAAAAATGTAGCCATAAAAAGATAGAAAAAAATCTGCTTGGGGAACCTATGATGAAGAATTAATTTCTCTTTTACAAAAACCCCTGGTTACCTGATTTGAGCACTACTGAAAGGGAATAATGTTCTTCAACAATCCAGGATGACCATAAAGTTCCTTCAAGACATTTTCTTAAATAAAGAAAAACAGTTAATTCTGAAAATAAATTATGTCATCCATCCAGAAAACAGAAGTGGATGCAGTGTTTCCTTCATTTTTGGGAACCTAACAGCAACTTAAACAAATGCCAAGTGCTAGGCTGAGGACAGTCTTTCTATGTGGAGACCTCCAACCACACATTAACATGAGACAGTGTCAATACTTAGCAAGTGTGTTGCTTTACCCAATCCCATTTTTATGGCAAACACCTATTATCAATCACGGCATTTGTTTTCTCTTAGTCAAGATGAAGCCGTAGAATCGTTCTTAGTGCAACACTTCAACCAGCAACTACCAATTGCTTAAAAGTGATCCTCGATAAGAAACCTATTTTTAACCTCAAGGTCAAGATAACCTCAAGAAAAACCTAAGTGTGTTGTGACTGCAAAGTTATTCATACTGTGTCAAGTTGTGCAAATCTTTCTTACAGGTCCCATCCATTAGATAGCAAGGTCAGAAATGGATGGAGAGAAGAGAACTGGTAAATCATTTTCCACCTGATGAACTAAGGCTCAGTACTGATTCAACAATTCAAATGTTTTCTTTATGTGACTCACTTTCTGCCTGATAGACTCAGATAAGTTTTTAGTCTTTACGACTCCTCCAGTCATCTCCTATAAGATGGAATCCGGATAGTTCAAGGAAGAGTATGATTCCTGCAACTTCACTGTGGTCGGCACTGGTCTCTAGATCCTTGCTGACTAGTGGCTGGACTAGTTTGTTCTCTGAACTGGTGACTGCTAAGATAGATGAGCCTCATTTGTTTTTGGAGTGATGTGCTGAAAACTACTTCTAGAGCTCATAGTTCAGCCATTTATCCAAAGTCTCAATGTCCTATCCCAAAATAGCCTCCTTTTCCTGACTCATTGCCTTGGGTTGCCTAACTAAACTCTCAGCACTTCCAAGGCACCTTGCTGAGGTACAGTGGAACTCCTGAGTTCTTTGTATCTGTACATTAGGGGAACCAAGGGCACTTCTTCAGGCTCACCTATGTATCTGACACCCAACAAAGATGCTGCACTATTTATCTCTTACCGTGTTGGAAATGACTGTGTGACTGTGTGTGTGGCTTTTAGAGACTTGCAGCATATCCCACTATTTCAGTCAATTCAGGCTGTCACGACAAAATACCACAGATCAGATAACTTAAACAACAGAAATTTATTTTCTCACAGTTCCGGAGGCCAGAAAATCAAAGATCAAGTCCCAGCCTATATGGTTCCTATGAGGGCTCCATTCTGGGCTTGCAGACAGCTGCCCTCTAGCTGTGTCCTCATGTGACCTTTCTTCTGTGTATTGGCGGGGGGAGGCAGGGGGGATAGAAATGAATTTCTCTCTCCTCATCTTCTTATAAGGCCACCAGTCCTATGAGATTGGAATCCCACCCTTATGACCTCATTTAACCTGAATAACCTCTTAAAGATTCTATCTTTCAATACAGTAATATTGGAAGTTAGGGCTTCAACATATGCATCTGGGACTGCAAACTAGTGCAACCTCTGTGGAAAGCAATATGGAGATACCCCAAAGAGCTACAAGTAGATCTACCATTTGATCCAGCAATCTCATTACTGGGCATCTATCCAAAAGAACAAAAGACATTCTATAAAAAAGACATCTTCACTCGAATGTTTACAGCAGCACAATTCACAATTGCAAAGATGTGGAAGCAAGCCAAGTGTCCATCAATACATCAGTGGATTAATAAAATGTGGTGTGTGTGTGTGTGTGTGTGTGTGTGTGTGTGTGTGTGTATATATATATATATACACAATGGAGTTCTACTCAGCCACAAAAAACAATGGTGATCTGGCACCTCTTGTATTATCCTGGATAGAGCCGGAACGCCTTCTACTAAGTGAAGTATCCCAGGAATGGAAAAATAAGCATCACATGTACTCACCAGCAAATAGATTTTAGCGGATCAACACTTAAGTGCACATATGATAATAACATTCATCGGGTGTCGGACAGATGGGAGGGGGGAGGAAGGGATCGGTATATACACACCTAATGGGTGCGGTGCGCACCATCTGGGGGACGGACATGCTTGAAGCTCTCATTTGGGTGGGCAAGGGCAATATATGTAACCTAAACATTTGTACCCCCATAATATGCTGAAATAAAAAATAAAAAAACATATGAATTTGGGGAACACACAGTTCAGTCCATATTACCCACGATACTTGAAGAAACAAGGCACTAGGCTTGATAGCTTCAGTCTCCTACATATATACTTAGATATCTCTAAAGACAACCCCCATCACACATACACCTACATAACTTGAAGTTCAGAATCAAATCGTAGTTGGAGGTTGCGAATATGAACAAGAATCCTGACATCTGACTTTATACAAATGTCTCTTGCTTTCTCCAGAATCCTTCAGTATGTAAAAAGGAGAATTCCACTTTCTGTCTATTCAATACTTCTCTCTAGTACACCTGGGCCAAAGGCAATAAGCTTCAGGTTTTATACTTACTCAATATTATACATTGTTTCTTCCAAACCCAATTTCATGACTATAATTTAATGATAAGGTGTGAAAGAGATATTGTCCTGACAATAAATATTTATTTTATTTATTTTTTTTTATTTCAAGGTATTATGAGGGTACAAGCATTATGGTTACACTTTATGTCTTTGCCTCACCCAAGCGAGAGTTACAGGCATGCCCTTCTCCCCTGCAATGCTCCCCATGTCCTTTAGTTGCAGGTTTACACACCCCCAAATCCCCCTAATCCCTGGAGAGTATTACTGCCATGGGAACACCCTAGTGTTCATCAATTACTACCAATTTGATGGCAAGTAGAAGTGGAGCCCATTCTTCTGATCTTCTGGTACCTCACTTTGGATAATGGGCTTAAGTTTAATCCAGGAAAGTATAAGAGGTGCTAGATCACTGTCGTTTCTTATGATTGAGTAATATTCCATTGTATATATATACCAAATTTTAATAATCCACTCATGGATTGACGGGCACTTGGGTTGTTTCCAAATCCTTGCAATAGTGAATTGTGCTGCCATAAACATTTGGGTGCAGATGTCTTTATCATAGAATGTTTTATGCTCTTTTGGGTAGATGCTTAATAGAGCTATTGCTGGATCGAATGGTATTTCTATTTTTAGCTCTTTGAGGAATCTCCAAATTCTTTTCCACAGAGGTTGCACTAATTTGCAGTCCCACCAGCAGTGTAAGAGTGTTTCTATCTCTCCACAGCCTCGCCAGCATTTATTGTTTTGGGATTTTTTGATGGAGGCCAATCTCACTGGGGTTAGGTGATATCTCATTGTGGTTTTGATTTGCATTTCTCTAATGATTAGAGATGTTGAGCATTTTTTCATATGTTTGCTGGCCATTATTCTGTCTTCTTTTGAAAAGCTTCTGTTCATTTCCCTTGCCCATTTGTGGATGGGGTTGTTTGATTTTTTCTTGCTGATTTTTTTGAGTTCTAGATAGATTCTAGTTATCAGCCCTCTATCAGATGTGTAGAGAGCAAATATTTTCTCCCATTCTGTAGGCCGTCTATTTGCTCTAATGATAGTTTCCTTGACCGTGCAAAAGCTTTTTAATTTGATCAGATCCCATTTATTTATTTTTGTTGCTGCGGTGATTGCTTTGGGGTCTTCAAAAATTCCTTGCCTAGGCCGATGTGTGAAAGGATCTTCCCAACATCTTCTTTTAGAATTCTTAAGGAAACCTAATTTAGGAGGTAATTCAAAAATATTTTACCTGTTAAGTGAAGTATGTCATTCTTTCTTAATTATATTCTTCTGGGTGAAAAGTAAAATTAGACCCGCTAATTAGCGGGTCTAATTTATTGTTGCTACTGTTGGTTTTGTTGTTGTTGCTTTCTATATGAAAATTTCACACTGTGAAAAGGATTACAATTGCCTGTTGGATGATCTAGTAGAGTGGAACCCAATAAAATTTATGTAGAGGCATTATCTACCTTGATAAAAATCGTGATCTATAAACAGGACAAGATATTCCAAAAGGAAACATTGTTCTAGCAAAGCATACCAAATTTGAAATTGTATATGTACAGATTCATAATTTGGAATTAAACTAAACAGAGGTTTTCCTTTCTGTCAAAATATAAATAACTCTGAGAAAATAATTATTTAAACCTCATAATATTTATACATTAGTGTTATTTGATTAATTAGATATTTTTTGAGAATAGTTTTCCTCAATCAAGTATAGGATGAAGAGAACATGAGGTCATTGAATTATAGGAAGAAGTGGGTCATGAGCTTGTATCATCAAATAGTAAGAAGTACGCAGATAATTTTTAAAAACATGAATGGATCTTTGAAGACAAGAGTCCACACTAACTTCAATAAATCAAAACCTAGAGGACTCACTGAACATTTAACTGTTCTTCCAGATTCGTAGCTCTATAAAATAAAGCTTTGGTTTCCATTTTGTTTTGGTTTGTTTTTTGGGGAAGCATGCAGTAGCACTCTGAGATTACATCACTTTCATTCTTTGTCCCAATATTATATATTCTTCCCTAATCCTCCTACCTCCCTGCTTGTCCTCCATCATATTAGCGGGTCTAGTGGGTGTAATAAATTACCTCCCTTTGAATCATCAAGTTTACTGCTTAGGTCCCGACCCCTGTCGTGCTTCCACTGATAGTGGCATTGCCTCCTGTGTCCCAGGCAAGCTTGTAAAGCTGGTCTGACAAGTGTCTCAGCAAAGGTTGTTTTAATTTAGAACAAGTTTAATTAAGACTCTCAGTAGAGGAGCCCCACAGGCCTGCATAGAATCTTACTAATGTGCAATGCAATTATTGGAATATCATGGGAATCAGAACCAAGCAAATGGACAAATTTGTCTGTCAGGAATTATAGCCTCCCATATAACTAGTGACTACCTGATAAGATTGAGCATGAATATTAGTAAGGATGAGTTACTGCTTCACCTAAGGACCCTTGCCTTGAAAACTAGAGGGAGGAACTGGGGGAATGATTTATAAATGGGCATGCTAGGGGAAATGAATGCCAACATTTTTTTGGAAACAGTAGTAAATTCATATGATAATTGTGCTACATGTTAGTATTTGGCCTTGATACTATAGAAAATACATTTGCGTGGGGAGAAAGAAGCCTATAACAAGGTTGAGCTCTTTGATTCTCTAAGGGAGGAATGATGCACTTTACCAAAGTTATGATTCAGAGAAAACTCCACCCTAGTCATTTACATATGATTACGGGAGGAGGAAGAATCTACCCTCCAATCTTCACATAAAGTATTTTCTTATTGAAATTGACAACTTAGTCTTAGTTCTATAGAATGAAGGAACAGACTAACTAGATGTGATGAATATTATTTTCTCCCCCCTTGATTATTATGGGTTTGTGTGATTGCTTCCTAATATATAGTAGCATATTTTTGCACTTGCCAAAATGTAACATATAAAGCGATGTTTTCATTCCCCAAATAAAATATTAAAAGACATTAACTAGATCATCTGAACTAATTTGCATGTATTTATTTTTCAAACCAGTGCCCCTTGAATTTGTTTTTCCTTATGTTCCTCCCTTTTTGTCAGCATTTTCCTTCCCATTCACTTCTTTGAAGCAATGCATTTGTGTAATCTGCTTTCAGTATTTCTACAAAATCAAATGTAGCATTTCCAGTCCACCTTTTGTAGTTGTTTGACCTTGCTGTTTTTCTGAACATAAAAGTCTTATTCTCTGTAGAACTGCTGTCAGTATGAGAGACAATCAGTCAAATTTACAGATGCTACAAACATTTCAATTCACTACAAAGTTAAGAGTATCATAGTAAATCTCACATTATGGATTCTATTTTCAAATAATTGACTTAGGAGCAAGCATTATTTAGGCCTATCTTTTCAAGCAATTGGAATTGTGGGTGAAAAGAACCCAGGATATCAATCTGGGACATTAGTGACAACATAACAAGTGCCATAGTCTGAATTTTCAAGATATAGCTTATGAAGTGTAAAATTTGTTATTTAGTACAAGAGCTAACTGCATGTTAGAGGAGGCAATGATATTAGATCAATGATATTCACACTCATTGTCCATATCAATTAGAAATATATTTAAATTTTTCTGCCAATACCAAGCTGTCTTAGTTACTACAGCCTGGTAGTACAGCTTAAAGTCCTAAAAGAGAAATAATTCAACTACTTTTCTCAAAGAATTATTATAAGTTGTAAATGAAAAATGTGTAATAGTGCTTTTGAGGACTGTGTTAAACAAATGGTAATAAACATATTATCTCTTGTTCAATCTCGCTCAACTGTCTCCTCAGTCTCATCTGTCCAAACCAGCTCCATAATTATTGCTCTTTCCTCTGAGCTCCTATGATTTTTCATGCCTGTAAAAATCATTTTAGTCTAAATTTTATAACAATGTAGAGTAATAGACACACATAGTACATTATAATTTTTAAAGTTTTAAAATATACACCTTTACGTATACCAATTAAGTGGTATGCATGTATCTTTAACCAGATTTTTTTTTCTTTTATCTTTTTCCTTTTTTTATTGATACATAATATTTGTAGGCCGGGTGCGGTGGCTCACGCCTGTAATCCTAGCACTCTGGGAGGCCAAGGCGGGCAGATTATTTGAGCTCAGGAGTTCGAGACCAGCCTGAACAAGAGTAAGACCTTGTCTCTACTAAAAAAAAATAGAAAGAAATTAGGTGGGCAACTAAATATATATATATATATATATATATATATATATATATATATATATATATAAATTAGCCAGTGCATGCCTGTAGTCCCAGCTACTCGGGAGGCTGAGGCAGGAGGATAGCTTGAGCCCAGGAGTTTGAGGTTGCTGTGAGCTAGGCTGACATCACGACACTCTAGCTCGGGCAACAGAGTGAGACTCTATCTCAAAAAATATATATATATTTGTACGTATTTATGGGGTATTGTGGTATTTCGATACATGCTTACAATGTGTAATAATCAAATAGGGTATTTAAGTTATCCATTACCTCAAACATTTATTATTTCTTTGTATTGGAAACATTTCGAGTCTTTTCTTCTAGTTATTTTGAAATATACAAAATACTGTTGTTAACTATAGTCACCCTATTGTGCCATCAAACACTAGAACCTTTTCCTTCTATCTAACTATATGTTTATACCCATTATCCAACCTTTCTTCATCTCCCCTACCCACACACACACACACACACACACACACACACACACACACACACACACCCTTCCTAGCCTCTGGTAACCATCATTCTACTCTCTACTTCCATGAGATAAACTTTTTTAGCTCCCACATATGAGTGAGAACATATGATATTTGTCTTTCTGTGCCTGCCTTATTTCACTTAACATGATGACCTCCAGTTCCATTCATATTCAAGTGCAAGGCACGCATCCAAATTTATAGCTCAGTGTCTGGCACAAAATAAGTATTGAAAAATTATGAGGTTTCTTTCTTTCTTTGGGATTCAGTCTCTGTTATACTATTCCCCTTCTCCCTTCCCTAATAAACTACTCTAGGTTGACCACAATGAAGAAAAGAAAAATAGGCACTTAATCAGTAGTTATTGAAAGAATCAGGCACGTGTTTGAATAATAGAAACTTCAAAATTAGTAGTGCTAAAAGGGAAAAAAAGAAAATGATAAAGAAACTTCAAATAAAAACAATACCATGTTTGTTGCATAGATTTTAATGAATTCTAAACTACTACTTAGGCTTTTTCCTGGAAGTTCCTCTAGGAAAAGCTGGAAATAGAACTAGACAAGGTCAATGGTAAGTTGTGAGCTTGAGGAAGACAAAATAATCCACGGAAAAGTGCCAATATTTTGGAAACTTATTTAGAAATGCAATGCATTCTAAAAGTGGGCAGAGCAAAGCTCAAATACCAAGGAATGAGTCATTCAAATGCATACACTGCACCTACTGTACATGTGCAAGGAGCTTTAGCATTTGACTTTTTCAAACACTCTGTTTGAGACATTAATAATCTAAAACATCCCAGATTAAACAATTCAGACCCTGAATCAATTTAAGCCATGCAAAGCAATAAACTTTCAAGATAAAAGACAAATAAAATGGCAGAGTTCACTGAAAAGCCACGATCAGACCATGTTTATGTTTGATTTATTGAACAAAGAGTGAAGGCAAAAAGCCCCTTTTGTTACCCTCATTTGGTAATACTAATATAGTTAGTAAAATCATATATTGCACGGTGTTAAGAAATAAACATCATCAATTTTCTTGACCCTGCAGAATGCAGCCTAAACTCAATTTAGGACAAGTTTCAAGAGAAAAGCTAACTGTCATAAAAGAAATAAAACAAAATCAAAATGTAATACTAATATGCTTTATTACTTTGCAAATGCAGGAAAGACTGAGGGTTCATAATCAGGTGATATTTAATGCTTAATTTTATTTTCTATGGTACCTCTACAAGCCATCCCTCATAAAAAATATTAAGAGGACACATTTCAATACCACATAATTAAAATAAATGTTGGTTGCCATATTTTGCTTACTTTGCTTTTGTGATTTATACATTTTCCTGGGCACATAGTTAAAGCTATATATGTTCAGTGGGAGAAGCATCATCATCCCTACATGCCCCACAAATCATCTACAAAAGTGTTGCATGAAATACCATTTACTTGGAGCAAATGGTTGCTTTTCTATTAACACATTATTTATGAGAGCATCAGATGCAATCTGCATACTAATATAGTCTTACATTTCACAGAATCACCCATATGATTTAAGTGGTTTTCTCTCTCCCCACGATCACCACTTCCATCTGCCCCCAATTAGTTCCATCTTCACTTAGATCTCTACCATGCAAGTATCTGTCTACCTGTGGCTAAAAGAGTTGAAAAACAGCCAGGGAGAAATAATTCAAACCACGAAAACATTCTAAGCTCTGACAATTCCAGATTATCTTTCATTCAATCACTTTATTCCCACAATCAATCAATCAATAAACAACAGAGCCATCACCATTCAAACAATATTAAAGTAAGCCATTACACAGAACTATGCAAGTATAGACTGCCAAATTAATAAAGAGCAAATTAAAAATAATGATATGCACATGCTAAAAAAAATTCACCTTTAGAAGCAAGGACCCAGAGTATGTTATCTCAGAACAACAAGATACTGTCTTGTTTTTATTTGACAATATTCATATGCATATTATGCACCAAATAATCATGTTTTAGTGTGTATCTTCAGCCAAACGCATACAACCTGCAATAGTGTTTAAAGTGTATTATATGTCTTAGACTTATTTTTGAGAAGAACAGATATGCAGGATGGAGGTTGGCATTGTTACAACTCAGTGGCTTGGTGCCAGAATCTGTGACACTGCCTAGCAACCTCTCCACATCGCAAATAGCACAGCAGTGTACTGGATAGCTTGAGGAGAGCAAGTCACAATAAAAATTTACATAAAATAAATGACTTTATAAAGGGCAAACATATTCATCTGCTTAATGTACTACACTGAGGTCCACTAAGGATTTTCATAAACAACAGAAATGCAATATAACTTGAATTCTGATGACTAAAAAGCATTTCATTGTATGATAGTTGTGTAGTTTTAATATACAGTCATGTTTGGGCATGTTATTCTGTCAAAACTGTGATTCCCCAATGCGCTTATATAATGTCATAGTGAAATATACTCCAGTAAAATAAATACACTTTTAGTGATCAATCAGACTTGGGATCCTTAAGCAATTTATTAACTAAGCTGAACTAACTGAAAGAAATCACTGATTTTTCATGATCTATGTGCTTCTGTGAGACAGGCTATTATGGACTGAATTGTGTGCCCCCAAAATTCATATGTTGAAACCCTAACCCCCAAAATGATGATATTTAGAGATGAGGCTTTTGGGAAGTAATAAAGTTTAAATGTGGCCCTCATGACAGGATTAGTGCACTTAGAAGAAGAAACACCAGAGAGCTCACTCTCTCTCTCCCTCTCTCTCTCTCTCTCTCTCTCTCTCTCTCTCTGCCAAGTGAAGACACAGAAAGAAGGCAGGCGTCTATAAGCCAGGAAGAGAGCCCTCAACAGAACCCAACCATGCCGTCACCTGATCTTAGACTTCTAGCCTGCAGACCTGTGAAAAAATAAATTTCTGCTATTTAAGCCACCAAGTCTACCATTTTTTTGTTATGGCAATTCAAGCAGACTAATACAAGACCTCTATGGGAACATAACTTTTGCAGAATATATAAGATTATCCTAAAAAATTATACACTCTTTGCATTGCCTCATGTTCATTTTCACCATTCTTCTTAACATATTCATGATTTTTAACACTCATATTCTCATTGTTTACACATTATCTTTATTCTTATAGATTTGATATGTGAGAAACTTTTTCAACAAGTCTATTATTTCTAGACTAAATAATAAAACATTTAAAGTTATATAAATAAAATATAGAACACTGTTAATCTTTAGCATAAAAATTTACTTACTCAGCCAAAATCTTTTCAAGGTTTATAAGACAAGAAGTAATCTTTAAAGTAAAGTTTAAGGACCAAAGTAGAAATTTCAATGAATTTATACATAAAAATGTGGACATTTTAAAGAAACCACCAGACCAGATGAATTGATCAAAGGTTTGCCTGGGACCATCCTGGTTTTAGCACTGAAAGTCCCCTGTTACAGGAAGCCCCTCAGTCTAGGGAAAACCAGGATGGTTGGTCATCCTAACAGTACATTACGATGTCATTTTTACCATGGGGCATAAAATAGCTACAAATCTAATTTTCTAAGTACCTAGAGCAAATAGAGATTTTTATTGTTACATATGTACCTGTATCAGATTGTAATTGACCTCTTTCCTATATAAATTTTAGAACCTTAAAACTAAAAGTCACTCTACAAATACTTATAAGTAAATGCATAAGAATATAAGATATCCAAAGGTCCAGATGTGCTTTGATTTAAAAATACCTGCTTGATCTATAAACTGGTATATTTGAAATAGAATTAATATCTATCATGCTTATAAATCCAATCCCAGACATATGTGGACATAAAAAAAAGTAAAATAACTTTTTTTCTGAATTTGAAGGTAACATACTGCAAATACTGATAAAATAAATTTAAAATTAAAAAAATTAAATTACAATAAACAGATAGTTCATACCCTTCTAGTATGTCTCTATATGTAAATATATATGTATGTACACAAAAATATATGCATATTGATAACGTGAGGCCAAGAGTTTGAGATGAGCCTGGACAACAGAGGGAGACTCTGTTTCTACAAAAAAAAAAAAAAATGAGAAAAATTAGCTGGGCATTGTGGCACACACACATGTAGTCCCAGCTACTCAGGAGGCTGAAGCAGGAAGATCACTTAAGGCCAGGAGGTCAAGGTTGTAGTGAGTTATGATCAGAACACTGCACTCCAGCCTGGGTGACAGAGCAAGAGTTTGTCTCTAAAATATGCATATATGTGTGTGGAGGGGGTTCTAACCTATGTTTTTACACTTGATAGTGTATGATAAAAAAAACTTCTCATGCCATTAATGATTTTTACTCAACATTGTTTGGCAGGGCTGCATAGTACAACATAATATGACTGATAAGGTGATTTATTTTACTATATCCCAATTTGAGCATATGTAACATAATTTTCCCATTTTTTACCACTATGAATAACAAAGTAGTAAACATCCTTATGGCAATCATTTAGGTATATCTCTGAATATTTTATATTACCAAACAATTTTGCTACTTTGATTTTATCTAAAAGGTATGAATATTTTTAAATTCTTTTATATATATTATGCCTAATTATCCTAGAGCCTTGCATATTCAAAAATACTGGGCATTGTTACATTTTAAAAAGATCTTGGATGCTTCATAGTTATGTAAATTGTACTAATGGGTAAAAATATTTTTATTTAGCAAAGCATGTATGATGTGCTATTTATAAAAGATCTCCTGTAGCTATCTTTTCATCATTTGCACAGAGAAATGTTTGAGAAAATATTCACCACATTGTGATGATGGTTATTTCTAGGTGGCAGAGATTTTGAGTGTTTTTTTTTTTAGTTTTCTATTCATACATTTCTTATTGTCTTTCTAAATTATTTATAAAGAACATGTAGCAGTTTTTAAAATATTTCATTGAAAACACCCCCACCATATGAACTCAAGAGATTAAAATATATTGACAAGTCAGGTGTGTGGTGGCTCATGCCTGTAAATCCTAGCACTCTGGGAAGCTGAGGCAGGAGGATTGCTTGAGGTCAAGAGTTCAAGATCAACCTGAACAAAGGTAAGACCCCGTCTTTACTAAAAATAGAAAAATTAGTTGGACACAGTGGTGTGCACCTGCAGTTCCAGCTACTCGGGAGGCTAGGATAGGAGGATTTCTTGAGCCCAGGAGAGTGAGGTTGCCATGAGTTATGATGATACCACTGCACTTTAGCCTGAATGACAGAGTGAGACTCTGTCTCAAAAAAAAATGGACAAGAATCATCTCAATAGATGCAGAAAAAGAATGTGATAAGATCCAATACCCTTTCACAATAAAAAAAAAAAACCTCAACAAACTAGGCAAAGAAGAACATATCTCAAAATTATAAAAGCCATATATGACAAACCCGTAGCCAACATCATACTGAATGGGGAACAGTTGTAAGCATTTCCCCTAAGAACTAGAATAAGACAGGTTGCCCACTGTCACCACACAGTTACATACTTCTCAACATACTACTATAAGTCCAAGACAGAGCAATCAAGCAAGAGAAACAAATAAAAGACATTCAAATTGAAAAGAGGAGATCAAATTATCCCTGTTTTCTAACAGCATGATCTTGTATCTAGAAAACCCTAAAGACTCCACCAAAAAACTCTTAAAATTGATAAATAAATTCAGCAAAGTCTCACATTACAAAATCAATGTACACTAATCAGTAACATTTTTATTTACTAATAATAGTCAAGATGGAAGTCAAATCAAGGACTTACTACCATTTACAATATCTACAAATAAAATGAAATACCTAGGAACATATCTAACCAAGTAAGTAAAATATCTCTACAAGGAGAACTATAAAACACTAATGAAAGAAATCATAGGTAACACAAACAAATGGAAAAGCATTCCATGCTCATGGATTGGTAGAATCAACATGGTTAAAATGTCCATACTGCCTAAAGTATTAATAATTTACAGAGTCAATGCATTCCTCATCAAAATACCAACATCATATTTTTCAGATCTAGAAAAACTAATTCTAAGCTTCATTTGAAACCAGAAAAGAGCCTGAACAACCAAAGTAACATTAAGCAAAAATAACAGATCTGGATACATCACATTAACAAAGTTCAAACCATAATACAAGGTTATAGTAACCAAAACATTCTGGTTCTGGCACAAAAATAGAGACATAGACCAATGGAACAGAATAGAGTACCCAGAAATAAAACCATATAGCTACAACCAACAGATTTTCAGCAAAGCAGACAAAAACACACTGGGGAAAGGAAGCCCTATTCAACAAAATGGTGCTAGGAAAACTGGATAGCCACAGACAGAAGAATGAAACAGGACTGCTATCTCTCACCAATATCCAAAAATTAATTTAAGATGGATAAAAGATTTAAATGTAAGGCATGAAATCAGAAAAATTATGGAAGAAAACATAGGAAAAACTGTTCTAGACATTGGCATAGGCAAAAAATTTACGACTAAGACTCAAAGACAAATACAGCAATAACAAAAATAAATAAATGAGAGTTAATTAAATTAAAACCTTCTACATAGCAAAGGATCAAGAGTGTAAATAAACAAGGTAAATAATGGGAAAAAATATTGACAAATTGTACATCTGATAAAGGGCTAATATCCAGACTCTACAAAGAACTCAAACAAATCAGCAAGAAATAAAAACGAGCAACTCTATTAAAAAGTAGGCAAAAGAAATAAACAGAATTTTTTCAAAAGATAGGCAAATGATAACAAACATATGAAAAAATGCTCACATAACTAATCATCTAGAAAATGCAAATTAAAACCACAATGAGATAAACCTTACCCCTGTCAGAATGGCCATTATTTAAAAGTCAAAAAATAATAGATGCTGGCATGGATGCAGAGAGAAAGGAATGTTGGTGAGACTGCAAATTTGTACAATATCTATGGAAAATGGTATAGAGAGTCCTCAAAAAAATAAATGTAGACTTACCACTCAATCCAGCAATCCCACTACTGAGTAACCACCAAAAGGAAAAGAACTCATTTTATGAAAAAGACACCCGCACTTGAATATTTATCACTGCACAACTCACAATTGCAAAGATGTGGCATCAACCTAAGAGCCCATCAATTCATGAATGAAGAAAATGTAGTGTGTGTGTGTATGTGTGTGTGTGTGTGTGTGTATATACACACATACACCACGGAGTATTACTCAGCCATAGTCAGTAATGAAATATTGTTTGTTGTAGCCGCTGGGATGGAACTGGAGACTATTATCCTAAATGAAGTATCTCAGGAATGAAAATATAAACATAATAATTGAGAGCTAAACAATGGGCACTGACAGACACAGAGATGTTAAGGACATTGGAAAGCAAGACGGGTGGAGGGCGGGGGGGAGGGATAAAAACTTACCTATTGGGCACAATGAACACTATTCTGGTGAGGGGCACACTAAAAGCCTTGCCTTAAACATTATATGAAGTATTCATGTGAAAAAACATTTGTACCCCCTTAATATTTTGAAATATAGAAACAATTAAAGCAATTATAATTATAATAAGAGTAGGTACTCTGAAATTATTGAATACCATTCACCTAAAAGAATCAACTCATTTTATTATTAGTTATGATCAAACTGGTAGTTTCTATGCCTTTCCCCTAAGTACAAAATTTATCTACATGTAAAAATCTGGTCCAACTGTATTAACAAGACAAAATAAAAATAGGTGAATTAATCAAAACAACCATTAAGGAAAGAAATGTCTATATAAGTGAAATAAATGTATCTTGGCCCTTAATCCTTTGAATAACCTAGTCAATTTCAACTGGCCATCTAGCCATTTGGCATTTATAATTAGAATATAGGTAAAACATGATGCATTCTGAAATGCTGCTACATATTGGTGCCATCTGTCAAATAATATATGCATATCAAATTACTTTGTTTCCAACATCTCCTTTACTCACTCTTCCCTCCCCATAAAATGTGCAACAGGAAGACATTCTAGTAGTTAGGTGATATCAACTTTATCAGTAGTTCTTTTTCAACTAGGGAATCAATTAAGTTTCTTGACTATCAGCAACAGAACTTTGCTCCATCTAAATTAAGTAAAATACATGTTATTAGACTAAAGCACAAGAGATGGTTTTTATAAGCATTTGGTGGAGTGGGCTGCTCTGAGATCAACAGGACAAGTCTGGAAGGCCAGACATGGTTGGCCAGAACATAGGGAGCCATGAGAAACAGGAAAACAGAGGACGTTGGAACAGCCTGGCCAGCATGGCATTGACATTGTTGCTGAGATCAATAGGCTCTGACCATTTCCTCAATTACTCTATGAAGATTTAGTCCCTAAAGAGACAGCATCCCATGGGCCAAGCTTAGATTATGTGATTGCCCTTTAGCTATTAATGTGACAGATTGGCAATTGGAAATAACTGTGCACCATGAATACCTATAGCAGAAGTGGGACAATCTCCAAATAAAATCAGGGTGTAGTTAAAAATGAGAATAGCTGTTGGACAACCACCAATGACAAATGTTCACTGCAAATGACTGAATTTAGTACCTATCATGTCTTCTTCCTTCGACTCATACCCTAACTCTTAGATTAGCCTTTTTTCAAACTGAAGATTGTAACATATAAGTGACTCATAAAATGAATTTAATGGATCATAACCACGTATTTAAAAAAAATTGAATGGAACAGAAAATGCAAGAGCATATTGCAGATAGGACGTTTGTGAATCTTCTGTTTCTTTCTTTTATATATGCCTATGGAATACGTGCATGTTTGTGCGTATGTGTAAATGTTGTTGGGTCCTAATCCTTACCAGCAATCTGTAGAACCAACAACTATATGCACTCCCTAACCTAGACAACTACAGTCTGAGAAGTGCAAATCCAATCTCATGTAACTGGCAGAATGAGATCTCCATGACGAATCACCGCTAAGCAGTTTATGGTACAAAGTGATCTCATCATTTATGTCATCACATATGGTCATTAAGTTCATTTAATTAGGACAGATAATTTGAGAAACCCTTTACTCGATCACAAGTATTGATCATCTTGTCTGAAATCTTCTAGTGTCATAAGTGAGACAATTCCCAACATGGCAATTTTTTATCATGAATATTTTTATATAAGTGTAATTTTATTAGCTTATATGAGACAGTCAACTCTGTTTCTTCCATAAAATTTTTTCCAATTGTTGTAATTCATACTGATTACTCTCCTTTCTCTGAACTCCTTTGACACTTAACTCTCAATAGCTCATCACATAGCTGTAACACACCTCAAAACGAGATAGGGATAAAAAACATCCAAATAGCCCAGAGAAATCACAAATCCCATATACTAAAACTAGTACGTTTTCATTCATAATAAAATTCTTTAGAATCTTGTCTGAAGCTCTTTCTTTTTTTTTTTTTTTTGCCTTATACAAATTTCTGAGCCAGGTGTGGTGGCTGATGCCTACAATCCCAGCTCTTTGGGAGGCTGAGGCAAGAGGATTGCTTGAGCCACCCAGGAGGTTGAAGTTACATTGAGCCACTGCTATATTGAGCCACTACACTCCAATCTGGGCAACAGAGTGAGACCCTGTCTCTAAAGTAAATAAGTAAATAAAAACAAAAACGTTTTTTAAACAAAATTCTAATAAGCATACTAGCACATGGGAGATAATCAATAAATATTTACTAAATAAGTGAATGGATGAAGTAATGAATTAACGAATAAATGAGATTTCTAAACCCAAAGAAGCTGAATTAGAAGCAAACTGCAAGGGTGGAGCTAAGGATTGTGTCCCTCATGAATTCATACATTAAAGCCCTAACCTCCAATGTGACTATTTGAGGTAAGGAACTAATTAAGGCTAAATGAGGTTCGTAGGGATGGGGCCCTAATTTAACAGGACCAGTGTCCTCATAATAAGAGACTCCCGAACTTACTCATTCTTCTCTGCCATGTGAAGACACAGGAAGGAGATGACCATCAAGAAGCCAGGAAGAGGACCCTCACCAGAAACTGAACCCTGCTAGGATTTTGATCTTGAACTTTCCAGCCTCCAGAACTGTGAGAAAATAAAATTCCATTGTTTAAGCCTCCCAGCTTATGGCAAACCAAGCTGACTGGGAGCTAGGAAATTGGAGTGAGGCAAGTAGGAAGACACGGCAAGATTGTAAAGTGGTTATCAATGATAAATTCTCACGTATTATGCGCACACATGCACATAATGCATGCATGCATGAACACAGAATTCAAAATAGTTTTGGTTTATTTAAAATATGAGCAAACAGAATAAAACATCTTAACAGTGTTACTCAGAGAATAAATGTTCATAATGAATATAAAATTTTTGCCTTTTATATCACAATCTGTTTAAATTAGCTAACAGTGGTAGTTTTCAGGGCTTTACCAGAAATATGGATTCTGACAGGTCTTTTTGTATACTGTCAGTCTCTCCTAGAAATAGCATTGGAGTTGTAGTAGTGATTTATAGAGTAATGGATTTAAATAAACAGATATTGAAAAAAGATACTATATAAACAGACCAACAGATTCTTTCAGCATGCAGAGGATATGCTTTTCTCTTAGCTATTCTCAAAATATCAGGTGTGTCTGGATGGAACTGCTAAAATTCACAAATAATACAAGATACAGCTTTACATCTCATGTTATTTTAATCTTTTAATCCTGACTTACTGAAGAGATTGAAACGTGTTCAGTATATTCTATTTACAAGAAAAAAGATAATATTTGATAATTTTTTAGTATCCAATAGTTAGACGTTAAATATTTTGTTACCTCTTGTCAAATTAAAAACTTGGTATCCCAGAATAGTCCTTCCCCAAAGGTTCTTTGTGGCTGAATTTTATTGCTATCATTTCATCAAATACAATTTCACCTCTGTGGCTTCATTGTAAGCAATTTGAGAGTGCTAACTACCTCTTATAATTTATTACCTGAGGTGCTGCAGAAATTATTAGTTGAAAACAATGTTGGAAGAGTGTGAGCCTCACACACTAGAAATGGATAAATGGATAAACCTTTCATGCAATGATTAGATAACCTTTAAATATTATCTGTTATTTAATAAATAAAAATATCAATAGCAAATATAATTTGTGACAGATACAGAGAATTAATGACATTAAATATTTTATAAGAAAGAAAACAAGTCTATTCTACTGAACCAAGGTCCCTACAGCAAATACCTCTGTAAGATGGAAACTAACTCAGCACTAAATTCTAGGGCTTTGAGAGATTCAGATGCAAATGTTCATCCGGCCTATCAAGAACCCATCTGGGGCTGGGCGCGGTGGCTCACGCCTGTAATCCTAGCACTCTGGGAGGCCGAGGCGGGCGGATTGTTTGAGCTCAGGAGTTCGAGACCAGCCTGAGCAAGAGCGAGACCCCGTCTCTACCAAAAATAGAAAGAAATTACTTGGACAGCTAAAAATATATAGAAAAAATTAGCCGGGCATGGTGGCGCATGCCTGTAGTCCCAGCTACT
>CAUYSK010071505.1:0-38644 GCA_963575035.1 Avahi laniger | reverse complement strand
ATTTCAAAAAATAAAATGTGTGCAGGACACATACTCCCTTTCTCTTAGTACTTCCTACAGAACTATTTTGGCCCGATCAACTCCATGTACAAATAAAGGACATTAAGGCTAAGACAATTTACATAAATCCACACAGGAATTTCCAAAGCTGGGATAGAAATTTATATCCCCTAACTCTGGCCTAGTGTTCTTTCTGGTACATCGTACTGCTTGTATACATACCTCTGGATTTAGCTTTTTTCTTTTTGTTTTTCTTTCTTTTTGTTTGTCGGTTTACTTGTTTGCTTTTGGTTTGTTTAGGTGTTTTCAAGTTCTAGTATTGATAAGCTACAGTAGTACATTTCCTTATTTAGTACTTTTATCAGTCCTTATTAATGTCCATAAAATCTAATTTATGCTATTACTAACAAATTTTGGTCAAATGTAGAACAAAATAATCAAACTTAGTTGATCTGATCAAAAGTCCTAATGAATGTGGTTTAATTAATCACAATAAACCATGAAGTCATGGTCAATTATGAAAAGAAAAAATCCCATAAAAGTAATTTACTTAAAATGTTCTATACTTGGTTTCATTATTTTATAAGATTGAAGTCAGTAATGATAAAGTTATCTTTTCATAATTAATTAAAAGCTACAATAAGTTGGTGGTTTTCTAATGCAGGAACCACTGTAAATAAAAGAAATGAAAAAAACCTCAGATATCTAAAGAGAATGTTAGTGAGAGAAAACAGTGGATAGAGTTGGAAAACATGTTTTAAAACCACTGCAGTAATTAAAACAACACAAAGGCCTGTTTTTTGTTGTTGTTTTTGTTGTTTAAAAAAGACACATGTTTTAATTATTAAAATTAGCTTCCAAAAGAGTTCATCTTCACATTCCCAAAGTAAAGTTTGAATTAACATTTCCTCACTAGAATAAATTCAAATTTGATACTCAAAATAATGTCAAATTATTGGATTTGTTGGGAAACTTCAAGGACCTAAGCACAGTATCACTTTAAGTAACTACTAGATGTAATTTATCACTGAGCTTTGTTATATTATTATAATCAAGAAGTTGGTTACCTTGATTTTGCATTAGAAATGACAGGATTCACTGTAGTACAATGATACTAGTAGATATTTGAAAATTAGAAGTTCAGTAAACTAAACTGAAATTTTACCATGTCCAAAAGGCATACGCACATACACACACACACACACACACACATACACACACATAGTTGATAAGCTATATTCTTCAGATGGTGATATAGTAATTGTTAAGCTGGTGTCAAATTAAGAAAATTCCAGTTCTTAGATACAGTGAGTCAATAAATAATGAGTATAACAACATGGGCTCAGGGATTGGAGAGCCTGTTGGAGATCTTAACCCTAACACAGTGCGACTAATGCACCAGTTACTGAATTCTCCAACTGTCTTTCCTCCCTGGTTACTATGGGGGTGTAAAGTGCATTCTCAATAGAATAAAGGGATAGTTACATTTATCATAATTATTTTTTAAAACATTTGATTTCCAAAATAACAGCTACTACCTATAATATGGGCTATAAGATATTAATTAGCACTTTCACTCAGTCATTTAATTTCAAAAATGCACAAAGGAGTACAATAGAGTATATGCCACTTGCATATATTTTGTTTTATGAAGGAAAGATCATTGATTTAAATACAGAGTAAAACTAAATACTAAATTATTCACTGTGAAGAATGACCTTCCCAAAGGCCTGTTGTTGTCACTACTGTGTGCATGTGTGCATATGTGTGTGTAGGGAAAATTACTGAAAATCCAGAGGAACAGAAGAACAAATTGACCCCAAATCTCATTACTCTAACATAAGCACTGCTATGGTTTTAGTACATTGAATTCTGTGCCTTTCCCTATGCATGTAATTATTACAAATAGTTGACCTACTCTGGTTAGGTGGTATCCTTGCTTTCATCTTATAGATTATAGAGACTCAGAGAAGATGAGGGACTTGTACACCATTTCTTGGTGGTCCTCCATGGTCTGCTTTCTATCCACCACACTACCCTCCGTCATCTACCTAGGGCCACGTGATCACAAAGTTACGGGATCCAGACCAAGTTAACCCAGACAGCAAGGAAGCACTCTGTTGGGATAAGTTTTTCCTCCATTCATTAGACATTTCTCCAATAAATACCAGAAAGAAACGGAACTCAGCTCCCACATGCTTGGAAATGGAGCGTATCTCCCCGTGCTTTTCTCCAACAGTGTGAGTGAAGCCGGGCGCAGTCTAGGGCCATTGCTTCCAGAGGGAGCAACACATGCAATCTGCCCACCAGTCACTGAGGAAACATTTTTAAAAAGGCCACTGCTGTGTAAACGGGATATGAGAGCAGGAACATTTTGATTTTCATGGAAAATAGCTCAGCAAACATTCCATCATATTTCACAGCAAATATGTTCTACCCACTGACACAGAGCCCCTGATCTGCTCTCCTCCAGTTACTTCTAGCTTTTCAAACATTAAATAAAAATAAAAGCAAAAACTCAACTTTCTCTCTTCCCTTCTTCCTATTTTTTTTTTTTATTTCCATGTGGCAAGAGTTTCTCTTAGTATCTCTTAATAAAACCCAGTACTGTTTAATGGGAAAACAGCCACACCCACTACAGGAAAAGGTAAAACTCAATTCACTAAATAATGCTTTCAAGCCATTAGGAGAAAAAAAATCAAGGTTATTACTAGAAAGTCAGGCAAATCCCTTTGTATTCATTCCAACAGCTGTTTAACATGAATAGAAGCCAACTAAGGAGAGTTCAGGTAAATATTCCAATTTAATACAGTTATCCAGGGGTGAAAAAGACACTGTGCTTTTTTTCGGTGGGGGGGGATGTTACATTTATCTTTAGAAGACAATGTTTAATATAAAAAATGAAACCTTGTTTTATAGACCTTAACATATTTCAGACACAAAAATTGTGTCAACTTTACGGCTGCATCACACTAGAGAATGCATGGCTAAATTAAGAGCCCTGCTCAGGGGCCCAACTGACCAGCGAACCCATCAAGATCAGAGGTCTGGCCCCACTTGCTAATGCCTTCACCCTTGCCTTCCTATACCTGCGAGTCTACTTGCGACTGAAATTCTATGTAGCTAAATAATATGTTTACCAGCACAGTGATTCTACATCTATCGCACAGGTCATCCACAGCCATTTACCCTTCTCTACTCAAAAATCATCCTATTGGCCTATTTAAGAAATGGATTTTGAAGACACATGAAAAGGTGTATGAATGTAACAAACAGATCTCCTCCTCCCCCGCCCCAATAAATACAATTTTCGACAACCAAAGCAATCATTATATGAAAAGGTCTTGTTTCTGGCAGAAAAAAAAATCAATTTAATTATATGAGATGTGTCTTAGTTTTAATTGTTGTTAAGTATAGCGCATTATTGACAGAGTCTCCCTGGATCTCAGTTTATGAGCTTTCACATTACTCAGATAACTTGCTTGGGAGAAAAAAAAAATCCATCATGTTACTTAAAAGAACTGAAGAGGCATTGTGCTGAAGTCATTAGAACACTCGACTGTGCTCATAATGATGAATGCATCATTTTTCTTGCATGAAACTTCGGTAACAAATTGCACAGCCAAGTCTTTTCCAGCACTGTTATTCTGTTTTAAAAAACACTGACATTTTCTTAAACAGACATAATTTACAATTTTAAGGAGCACAACAGTGCCTTGGTGTTTGAGGGCCAGAAAGCAAACAACACTCCTTTCAGTTAGATTTTTTTAAAAGTGAGTCTCGTGCTTAGTGAGTTCACTATAGCTTAAGGCCAGAGAGACAGAGCAGAGGGAGAACAGAGCACCACTGCAGCATGTGAAGGTCATGACTAACTGGTCACATTACATTACGGGTCATAGCAAGATGGAGGAGGGAGAGGAATGAGAGAAGAGAGCAGGAGAGCCGAGCTGTGTCCAACACAATACTTGGGGAGGCATCACAGCACTTCTATTCCCTTGCCCGGTTAGCAGTGGCCAAAGATTTCTTTCTACTGGCCCTGTGAGGGAAGAAGCAGTCTCGTGGAGCAGTCTCCTGCACTTAAGAGCTCTCTCTAACAGGCTCTTCTGCAAATTTCACACAAAGGGAGCCGTGCCAGTGTCTGTGTGCCTGGATCAATATCTGCAGCAATGTTCGATTTCCAGTGGGGTCAGCTCAGCTCAAGTAGATAAATGCAAGGCTATGTAGGATGCTGCAGGTCTGTTGTTTGGATGAGACCTTAGAAGCTAAGGTTATGTGTAAAGATTAAAACTCCCAAGGTGTTATTCTAAGGCCACCAATGTGTTTCAGTGCCCTTGGTAAAGTTTCTCTTCCTTTATTTCCTAATAATCCTTGTATAAACAGCTGTGTTTCAAGACTGGGGAAAATAAGTTCTGGGAGGGAATAAATGTGTGCTTGTGAGTGTGTATTTGTGTGTGTGCCTTTCATACATTCAAACTATATTTGTGTGTGTGCTATGTATGTGTATACATAGAGATGTATATACAGATGTGTGTGCGTATATATACATACATACGTACATACACACACCTCATACATCTCATTTTCCCATGAGAACATTTTTGCTTTTTTCTTGATGTATATATGTTATCTAAATTAAGATACCCAAACCAACAGAAGTTCAAAATCCAGAATGATGTTACCACCACATGAACTGTGATCATTCACCTGTTCTACAAACATCAATTAAGCTCCTACCATGTTCCAGGAATTACCCAAAAAACTCAGTACACAGAGTCAACCCTTTGCATAGAGTCATCCGTAGCCTTTTGAAATGCATTAGACCCTCCAACACAATTATAAACCAGTATGATGAGTACAGCCAAGATGCAAATGAGATAAATGAGACAAAGCAGTGGAATGAATGAACGAGGGAGTGATTGCTTCTGTGGGGCAAGAGCCAGAGAAGAATCCTCCGTAGGGTGAGGCATCTCCTCTGGGTTGTCTAAAGATGGGGGAGAAGAGTTAACCAGGCAGACAAGGGGAGGAAAATAGCTCTAGGCAGAGGAATGGGCAAATGCAAAGACACAGAGGATTGCAACACAGTGGTGCCCTGTTCGGGTAGAATGTAGACATCAAGGAGTGGAAAATGAGGCTGGATAGGTGGACAGAAAATAACATGGCACGATGTGCCAAGCTCTACAAGTTAAACAGCCTGGTATTCACCCTAGAAAGCATTTCTCAAAGTGTCTCTGTGGAAACTGGTTCTATAGATATTTAATGGGCATAACTCGAAAAAGAAATTCCATGATCAAATACATTAAGAAAATTCTGGATTACACCAGACTCTTCAGGCCATCACTACTCCAAATGAATGCCTTTGAAGTCTACAGTAGGGCATTTCACTGTGAAAATTTTGTAAAACATATTTCACCATTTCTTTATTTGCAGAAGTTTCTCTCTGGTTCCCTGTCTCTTAGGAAATGCCGATGTAAATGCCAGATAGGCAGCGAAATGTTTTCAACAGTGAAGCAAGAGAGAGCTTACTGGTCTTCTATTTTGCTGTTTTTGACGTTATCATCTGGTGACTAGAGGACTAATTAAAAAGTTATTTGCGATTAAGAAAAAAGTTCTCATCTAAAGCAGAGGGAATAGAGGTAGGAGGGAAAGAATAATTTCAGGAAATTATAGATTGTCAGATCGTCTTTACTTAGAGCCCTAGATCATATATATTTCTTTAGGTATGAATTTTGGACAAAATGAGTTGCAATTTAGAAAACCATAACATGTCCCCAATGTAGCCTACATGATAAAATTTACTCATTGCTAATTTGTGCCTTGTCAACTTTTCTCCTAGAGAAATCAGAGTTTTGGCCAAGAAAGTCTATGTCATATTCCTCCAAAAGTAGAGTATGAAGTAAGTGGAAAGGGGATGAAAGTTGCCCCCAAAGGCAGTGGAGAGACCAGTGAGTCCAGACAAGGAACAGGATCCTTGAGTCCACGGAATGGGTCAAGGTCACTCTACTTACAGGTTAGCTGAGAAGTCTTTCCTGTGAACACAGAGTGACCAAAAGTCACCAGTTTCAGAGTGGAGTGGATTGGGGGAAGAGGAGTGGTGGAGGGGAGCTCAAACATAAAACCAGGAGTAGCCCAGTTGTGTCGCGAAGAAGGCACATGGGCGATCAGGCCCATCCCCCAGGGCCGGAGGGGAAACGCAGAAAAGGGATGTTATATTCGTGTCACAGCATCCTTGAAAAAGTGTAACCCTTCTGTCGATTCATATAAATCCCAAATAGCTTCCTAGATCTCTAATACAGATACAATTCCTCAAATTGTCAAAGACAAGGAGAGGCTTTTGAGTGTGAACTTGGAGGAGGCTGTGGGAATAGAGGGGGAAAAGAAAAACCTGGCAATATATTTTTAGGAATGCCCATAAAATGAACCCAAGCAAATGATACTTCCTCCTACAAACCCTACTCACCACATCCAACCTTTGATTTCTATTTTTAACCAAAAATTTGGCATAAAAATTTCAGAAATCTTTATGGGAGCCTTCATAAACACATCGTAGGTTGATGCGAACCAAGTGGCAGTCAGAAACCGCGGTCCAGGAGGCCCACTGCGCTCACCAAGTATTTTAATGTTTTCTTCAGGGATGGCTCCTCTTTTCCTGCTGCCTGCATGGGTCTGTTTGATCTGAGGGCTGTGTGGACACATGAGGGGCATCTCGTTTTCTTGCTCTTTCTATCTCTCCTCTGTTAAGATGATGGGAAATTTGAATTTAAATGAGAATTTAAAAAGTGGCTGAAGCTGGTCCGAGCTGAAGTTTTTTGCAGGGATGTCAGTACTGAATAAGTTGGCTGGATCAAAGCCACAGTCTGTATTCCACAGGAGCTTTTGAAAACTATTTAGAATAAAACAAGTGGAGGAAAAATCTGCCTTGTGCCAGACTGCAGGCTGCTGCTTAAACACACATCAAGGCAAAGCCGTAAAGCTTGCAGTTAACCCAGATAGCAGGGCAAGAACTGCAGCCTCTCTTTGAACATTTTTTCATCCTTTTCTTCCTAAAAGGAATGAGGTCGCCCACCAAAAAGCTACACCTGGTCCTCTCAGCTCTCTCTTTGAAGACGCTTGCTTGCCCAGATAATGTTGCTGTCGTCTATGGAAGCTGTAGAACGGGATGAGGAGATGTGGCTTAGGAATGAGTTTAAACTAGGAGAAAACGCTTCATAACTGACTTTTGTCTTCATCTGTGGAGCGAACATTGGAAGATGGAAGATGAAAGGGAGATATTTAACCAAGAGCTTCTATGACTGGCTCTTTTGCCCCTTTGCTTTTATTTGTCATGGGTTTGCAAAAGTTTCCTACCCTGTAGTCACTTAGATCGTCCTCAAGTCATCTGGAGATCAGAGAACCCAAGAAGGTCACAGGAAGTGTTCCTTCTCAGTGCCTTCCCCAGCTTAGACGCAGACTATACAACTCGAGACATTCTGCGCTGCTGCGATGCGGGTACTGGTAACTAAAATTAGTAACTAGTTCTATCGTGGGGATGATGTCAGTGGAATGCAGAAGCCAGCTTGGTTTATACGTGATTCCTGCCTTCCTCATCCCCAGGCAAGGAGGGCTGCAAAATAGTAGAAGTTGAATTATAGTCTTCAGGAGGAAAGAAAAAAGTATCAGTTCAGCTGCCTAGCCATGGGGTTTGAAGGATGTGAGAGGCCAGGGCAGCTTTGCAGGGCTCCAGACCCCGGGTACTCAGCCCAGCCGACTCCTTTGCCCGTGTCACTGGAAGCCCTACTGTGACAGACCTCTCCACGCCCACTGACGCTGCTCTAATTAAAATGTTGTCAGCATTTCCACTGCAGCTTTTAACAATGCTGAGATGTGCCCGCGCCATCTAAATTAACTTTCCAGGTACACACCATTACATTTTTTTTAGTGCTTTGATTATAAAGGTGCGTTGGAGTGGTCTGTTTCCCTACACTCTATTATTTTGAATGTACAATTTTTCAGAAAACACATTGCTTTATGGAAGAAATACCTGTATTCCCATTCCACTTAATTTCTCATTACCACCTTTACATACATCATCATTAAAAGAATCAATAGCCATAACTTTTGAGTGAATGCTGTATGTCAGGCATTAAGCTAAGCACGTTACACACATTATTTCACTTCATCCTTATATATCAACCTCAGGAAGGAATTTAAAATCTTGAAGAATTTCTTTACCATCACTCAGCTTGCATCAATGGTAGCCAGGATTCAGAGTAGGCCAGAGGACTGTGGCATGAATTATCCGCTGGAAACAATGTCGACTTTGGCTTTGGCTAAAGAATGAGACTCACAATAAAACAGATTTTGAACTAGGAATATACTTGATATTTCACATTCAAAATGTGATCTGCAAACCTACAGCATCAGCATCACCTCAGAACCTGTTAAAAATGCAAATTCTCAGGCCCTGCCCTGACCTATGGAATCATAATTTTATTGCCTTGCTCAGCTCTCAATCTGGACCTTGGAAACATGAGAGAATATGAAATTATTTATTGGAGTTATGAAACCAATGCAGCAGGCTTTGCCTGTAGAATAAATATCTCATGAGAATTCAATTTTTATAAATATATACTGATATTTTTGAGTCATTTCAATGTATACTTACATGAAAATCTCTCTGCACCAAAAATATGTTTTACTATTACTATATAGAGTTTCTCATGTAATGGATACTAAAAAGCGTTAGTATATGGAGACTCACAGATTTTTTTTTTTAATTAAAAAGAATCTTCATAGCTTAAAAGTTAGGAAAAGTATGTATTGCAAATTCCCATCTGGTGGTGGCATTTCCTCTCCAATATTCCTGACAACTAGTCACTTAGTTTGTGTTTGAGGATTGCTACTGAGAACCATATTTCTCATCAGGAAGCTCATGATTTTTTCAGAAGATCTAATTTTTAAAAGTTCTTTGAATGTTTAGTTTAACTGTACCTTAATGGGGTTCAGGATGCACTACCCCAAAATATAGCCCTTGGCATATTGAAAAACAGAAGCAGGAAGATCTTTCTGACCTTTTCCCACTCTTCTTCCTTAAATGGGTCACAAAACCTAGGAAGGATTTTCTAACCTTCCCGCTGAAGCAGGTCATAAGACCCTCATATAAAAGATGCCCTCCCTGTTCTAAGAGGAAAGGGTCATACTGATTTCTGAAAACAGAGTCACAAGAGAAGAATCTAAACACACAGGCCTTGCTAAGTTTCTCATTTATTACCAGTAGATTTATCACCATTAGATCATATCCCCTTTGTCCTATCACAATTTCCACAGCTATCCACTCTTCATCAAACCTGCTCTGTAAAATATACTCAGATTGAACAGTTTCTTTGGGCCTTCATTTCCTTATGAAGATGTCCATGACATGGAAATCTTATATTTAGTAATAGTGCCTGCTTTCTCTTGTTGGTCTGTCTTTTGTCATGAGGGCCTCAACCTTGAAGCTAGGATGAGTAGAGAAAAAGATATTTTTCCTCCCCTGCAACCTTATTGTACTAATTTCAGCTTCTAGAGTTAACAATAATTAGGACCCCAATCTCATATTATGTCTTCAAATATTTTTCCCCCAATGCTCTACATCCAAACTTCAAATATTTGAAGACATGATATGACATTTTTGGCCTAATCATTAAATTAGCTCCTTTAAGTTTTAATCATTGACATACTTTACATATATTGAGAGTTTTCTTCCTTTCTATTTTTTTGCCCTTTAAAATAAAGTACCAAAAAGACCACTCAATACACAAAATGGCCAGTACAGGTAGAGCTGTTATCTTTCTTGTTTGAAGTGATACATGTCTACCAATACAAACTAAGTCACAATTTGGGGTATTTCTTTGAAACCTAAAATCAGCCAAATATCCTAGAATTTTTTACTGTTACTGTTATAAGGCAGGATCCTCAATGCCATCCCTCTTACGTAGTTGACTTGACTTTTTAGAACTTAAGCACAAGACTTTGCATTTGCCCTTGCACATTTCAACTGTTGGTTTGGGTCTATTATTTCAAAACTGAAATATTTATTCCATTTCGATTCTATTCTAATTTGTTAGCTTTCTTTAAAATTTTTCTTTCCTGAAAAATAAAAATATACATAAATAATTTTGTTATTAATGTATTTTTATTAACCCCTTCTATTGACTGTTTTCTTAACACTCACAATTTGTCCGAGTAACCCATTTTAGAATTTGTCAGGAATCAAACAGTAGATTACCAACCTATCATCTCCTGATACCTGTCCTTACCATTTAAATGCCAATCTTCTGGCACTTCATCGGTTCATTAACTACTCAGGGATTATGACTAATTGTTCTGGGATAACATCCGGAAATTATTTCAGTATTCTGAAATAATGTTAGGCTGAAGACAAGAATATGTTTAAAGCAAATTGATATTATTTAAGTATCTGCTTCATCTATCTTCGGATCCAAGTCCCTCTTTTACCATGTTTGTTATACCCATTTTCAATTTGAGAAAAAAAATCACCATAAATTCTGCTTTTTCAGTGTCATGTTTTAATATTGTATAACATGCTTTTTGCCTACCTTCTCTTTGTTCTAAATATACATTACAGAGTGCGTTTAGTTATCCTTAACGTTTTTGTACACTCCTTGGCTTTTTCCTTCATGACATTATTCACACTGCCCTATGCCATATCTCCTTATCCATCCTTGGCTGTAGACCCTTTCTCTACATGTCATCCCATTCCCAAAGAACCTCTTCATCTAATGGATCTAAGATTACAATTTGGGGGGTTTGCTTAAAATCAACCAAATATCCTAGATCTTTTTACTTTAATCTCTATAGAGATGGCTCCTCAACATCTTCCCACAAGCACTTTAAGTCAGCATATTCAAGGATGGAAACAATCTTCTTTTTCTCCATCACTACTTATCCTCTTGAAACTCTGATCCTGGTAAGGGCTCCACAATCTAACCAGTTACTCAATGCAGAAACCAGGAAGGAATCTTGAATCATTTTCCCCTGAGGCTTAACATCTAATCACTCAGCAAATCCTTCCATTTGATAAGAAATCTTTTGTAGCATTTCTCTCAAATCCATCTCTCCCCCTCCATCCTCACTGCCACAGATTTAGTTTAAGTTTACACCATTCTTTTTTCCTGGAACATTGCAATTGTCTCCTCAGTGATGTATCCAATTCCAGGTGAATTCTATGAACTCTCCTCCACATTGTCAATATAATAATCTTCCTAACATATATGTTGTATCTGATAGTCTCACTGCTCAAAAATCCATAAATGATTTCTCATTTAATACAGGATAAAATCTAAGTTCTATCAAGGCTTATCAAACCTTGTTCCTGCTAAACTTTCCAACCTCAATGTTCTTTATACCCCCATCCTGAACCCTATACTTTTTAGTTTTTCTTGAAGCCCCATCTACCTGACATCTGTGCAGAAATTTTTTCTCATTCTTCAGAATTTCAGTAAATTCCCTGGTTTTCTTTTAAATTGTTTATGATTTGACAAAATCGAATTTGGTATTCCTTCCTTTGGGCCACCAGTGGGCCAAGCAGATGCATCTATTAAATCACTTATTAAATTATTATTACTTATTATATTACTTATTAAATTTACTTATAATTATTATTAGAATAACTACTTATTATATTATTTATTAAACAGTATGACAAGTATTTGTTTGCATGGCCATCTCCTGGGATAGGCTATGAAATCATTGAGGGTAGGATCATGGTTTATTCATATCTCTATACACTCTCCATATATATATATATATATGCCAGGGTGGTAGACAGAATATTGCCACCCATCCAAAGATGTTCACATCCTAATCCCCACAGCATGTGAAAATGTTGTGCTACATGGCAAAGGGGAATTGTAGGTAGAATTAAGGTTATTAACCATCTGGTTTTAAGAATGGGGAGATTATCCTGGATTATCTGGTGGACCCAATGTAATCACAAAGGTCCTAAAAAGTGGAAGAAAGAGACAGAAAATAAGATCAGAGTAATGCAATGTAAGAAGGATTCAGCCTGTTCTTGCTGGCTTGGAAGATGGAGGAAGGGGCCACAAGCTCAGAAATACAGGTGGATTCTAGAAGCTGGAAAAGGCAAGCACACGGATTATCCTCTAGAACCTCCAGAAAGGACCAAATCCCTGCCAACACCTTGATTTTTGCCAGTGAGACTTGTATTGATCTTCTGACCTCCAGAACTATGAGATAAGAAATGTGTGTTGTTTTGAGCCACTGTTTATGGTAGTTTGTTATAGCAGCCATAGGTAACTAAAACATAAACTGTATATGTACATTGGTAAATTGGCTTGTAGTGAATTTTTTAGCCTAACTTGGGTAATTTTTAGGCCTGATAAAGTACATATTTAGTATAATAGGGCAAAAAAATTTCAGGGGCTAAAGTATTATTAGCATATTGAATATATACACATAACTAGTTTAGTTAGATGAGGAAAAACAGGTATTTTTAGGTAGATAGATTCCATATCAACTTTATGCTCTCTTTCAAATTTTGTTGCATTATTTTCATTCCCATAGAATTTTTTAAGAATTAAAAAGAAAATATATATTCCATGATTTGAGTTCACTGTAAGAAAAAATTCTCTATGTCGAAGTGCATTTCCGGGACAAACATTTATTTGCATTTCCCAGGTATGCTGGGAATTCTTGGCTCTGGTGCCCCAAATGTTCTGTGTGGCTGACTGCTGAACCCCATCACTGCAGTGGGGGACTCTTTTTGTAAGAGGAGTGTTCAGTGGGCATAACACTCCCAAAGTTTCTAGGGATAAAAGTATTTGTTTCCCTTGAGGCTAAGGACTTAATTTGTTATTTAGTTTTTCACTAACTTCATGGATCTGAAGCGCAGGGTAGAGAAGAGAAAAAGTGATTACATTCAGTGAAATGGACAAATATACTAGAATCAGAAATTCTGTTAAAATGTTGGATGTACTCCCCAAGGCAAGCAATGCTATAATTATCATAACACACTACCTCGCTCACATAGCTGTGAAGTATAAAACACAGCAACTTATCTGCCTTTAATTAGCTGTATTTAGTATTTTTATGGCCACTGAACAGGGTGCTCAGATTACCATATATTAGCATATAATTTGCATATACACCTCAAGGTATTTGGTTTTATTGCTATTACCTTTTGTGGCCCTATTTCAGTAATGACTCTAATGGAATACAAAGAAGAGATTTCTGACTCGATTCGCTTTACATTCTTGGGACTTTTACAATGGAAAGCTCTATGTTTAAATATAAAATTCTTTAAAAAAAATGTCTGTGCCTCTTAATGTGGCCAGTCGGCCTAGGTTCTTATCTAGCAAATCCCTAATCGGTGCCCAAATGAAGCATTTGCTCTCATTCTGAGCTCAATAAAAATGTATTTTATAAGTAAGGCTTGGGGTATAAATTGCTTCATGTTTGCTTAAAAGAAAGTTGCACACACAATTTAATGAATCTTACCAGTCTATCAGCAGCTAAAGGCCCAGAGAAAGAAAAATAACAGCTGCAGCTACAGAATTTGGAGAAAGGTCAGAGGTCAGTGCCTGCATCTGCATTCACTGGGACACAGAGAGGAAAAATAAAGGGGCTCTCTTTGTTGCAAGTCAGCACTATTTTAGAAAGTGCAGATACTGACTTAATTACCAATGTTCCCTTTTGCTCTGGGGTGCTGCGGCGGGCTATAAATCAATACCTAAGGTCACATTGCTAAAAGCATGAAAAAACTCACTCTTCCTCGCACTTGGGAGCATTGTTTTCTGCTTCTTTCTCAGCGTTACCAGCGTTCGATATCAGATAGTAACAGAGGGCCAGAGTCATTATAGAGGGAATCAGAATTATGAAAGCTGATGTGTGAAGCAGGCCTTTTGAACTCCAGGCATCTCTTCATCTGTGTCCAATCTCCCGTCATTATTTGATTGTTTGTTGTTGATTAGTTTATTTATAATCCTTACACCCAATCCTTAAGCCTAATTGCATAAATAAATTTCACTGTGAATTATGTGCCAGTTTGGAAGTAAAGTTAACCCTTTGCTGTAATTCAAAAATAATTTCAGTGTAATACGTTTGGGGATGCTTACACACTTTTATTTATCCGTCAACATGCTATGAAATTTCCTATGTCTGATTTTGTAAAGGAAGAAAGTGTTGCTCTGTTTGTTAAAATGGTTGCTAGTCCTTTTATTGGCAACTGTCTTTGTAAACCTAGAGAGACTACAATACCTGGAAAAGATGATATGCAAAATGAGAAAAAAGTCATTGCAAAGTAAAGCAGTCTTAAAATAACTCACTTTGATGGTCTAAAGACTCAGAAAGGATTTCTGATTCGTATGCATCAAAGGGACTCTATTTAAGATGCTGTTGAGGATTGGTTCACGGGGCTGACCACATCTGCAAGGGATGACCACATCAGGGTGTTCACCATTCCAATAACTGATGTTGCCATCATGGATCAGATCAACCATGCAGCAGGGTGATTTGGTTGTTAGGATAAATGAAATAACTACATTGATTTTGCCAGGGGGAAAATGAACCACATAATAGATGTAACATCTTTAAATACTGAAGCTTTAGGGCTTGGGCTACACATTTACAGTGTCTATAATGGTTTACTTTTCAACGTGTATTTTATGCCTTTAAATAGTTTTTGGAACCAAGAAAGGTGCAAATTATGCGTATATGAAAATAATACCAATAACTTCCGCAGAACATCCCCATTTTTCTATGTTTTTCTTCTCAGTTTAAAAATTGTTTTCTTAAATGCTGATATTTTTTCAGAGCTCTTTAATTTGGTCCAATTTTCTGTTTTTCTTATAACATCTAGGCCGATTCTCATAGAAAATACTTTCTTCTAAAGATCTCTAATATAAAGCATTATACAATATGTATAAATGTCACTTGATCATCATTTCATTGAATCAGACAATTTCAAGCAAGAATATCCCTTAACGGTCATCCAGTTTAACTAGTGAAAAAAGACAGAAGCCGTCTCATGTTGCCACAGGGCTCAGCTCAAACAAACACTGCAATTTAGTAACTAATTTGTTTGGAAGGAAATTTTCCAATAATTAAAAAGTACTACTTCCTTTAGAGTGGCAAGTGTTTACTTGTCTAATTATCTCTAGGAAGTGTCCCACTGATTATGCAAAATCAGAGTGGACAAAAGAAAATTTAACTTAACATGAAATTTAACTATACATAGTAGCAACTGGAATTTTCCCAGACTTCATCAGAGAAATGTGAAGTTAAAAGAAGAATTTTACTTGTTATTTCCCCATGAAAACGGGAAATAGATGGAAAAGGCTGTTCGTTCTGTTGCCAGAGTGAGTTCTCCAGAATGAACACATATATTATTATAACTGCTCCGATTATAAAACACAAGTCATGATTGAAGGTAGTGTCTACCCTAAATACTGAGGGCAATCTGCCTTGGCATCCAGCTACCCAGGCTGCCTTTAGGGATCCATTGAACATATGCACATTCCATCAGCCAGAGTCTGCCAGCATATAATGTCTCTCTAGGGCTTCACCATTATCCGATTTGAATGCTGAGAAGATGCTCATAATTGCTTATTATGACATTAGACAAGAGAATTCAAGTCCCATTTGATTGTAATGAGTTTGTGGAGTCTCTGCTTTTTGTGGGTCCAATCTCATACAGAATTGAACTGGAGGCATGTTTGTTGAAACAGAATTACACTTGAAGAGGGGAGCATGAGGTTTGGACCTTGTTCACTTAAATTTTTTTTCTTATTACTTTCGGTAGTCAGTTGGTGGAAACAAAAATAATATCAATTATAAAATCTTTCAGCAAGGAAGTTCAAACTTCTTTCCAAACTAATTTCTTTTCCCAGGTTACCACTGAAATAATTCAGACTTACTGTCTCCACATTGCAGATAAGTAAATTAAATAGTAAAAACAAACAAAAAATACATTTTTTGAAATGATAAGCAGAGTAAGTGGCAGAATCAGTTAGTTTTACATGTAGCATAAAACTTAATAAAAAGAAATAAATATGTATGTCATAGGCAGATATGTGCGTTGAAACCACCCATTTGCAATTGGATGAAATATCTCTGCAGCTATGAATGTGGAAAGTGTTTATGAAATTATCAGAGGACCTTTATCCTATTTTTAGAGCATGGGAAGTCAAAGAAGACCTGTTAAGATAACTTGTGGCATGGATACAAGAAAAGGGGCAAAAAGAATGAAAGGATTGCATTTGATTTCTAAGTGGAAAAGCTAGGAACCATTCGAGGTGCTTGGGATTTCATTATTCTGTGCTTTGATAAAGCATCCATGATTGCCATTTACTCACAGTAGTAACCAGATGGCTGAAGGAGGGAAACGAAGACGAATTGGACTCTAATGGAAAGCACACTGAGACCCTAGGGCTTTCTATTCAAAGCTAAAGCTGAAACTGGCCAAAATGTGAGAGCATAGCAATGCATAGGTGCATTCGCTATCTTACAGTACGCAGGCACATAGAATATTAATTGTTTGCCCAATAGAATGGTGTTTTTCCATTTAAATTTAAAAAAAAAATGCTGTTGTGGCCATTCTGAAGACAGCACTAAATTACCTTAACCTCAAGCTGACTCTGAGTTATTAAATAAATATCTGATTGCCAGAAAAGAAAAGCTGTGATCTGTGGTTCCCTTTTATGAGAGAACCCTCACAAGCATTTTTAAAATAGTATGCAATATATACTTTTCTACCCTACAAACTTTAGCAGGTCATTTCACTTGAAAATGGAGCAGGTAGGTGTAAAAGTAAAGTAACTGCACCAGAAATGTAATAAAATCCTAGTTTCTTTATCTCGTCTTTTTTTTTTTTTTTAATCTGTCCCCAATTAACTGAGAGGTTTTAGGCAAGCCATTCAATCCCTTCATTCGGCTTGATTCAAACATATATGAAGCACTCTGCTTTCAAGATCAACAGAAATGTTTATTAATACGCTATATGCTCCATGTAACCAGGCTACTTTGTGTGCTAGCTTAAATACATCGCAAAGGTACTCATCTAGCATCTCCTTAGCTTTCAAAAGAAAATAAGGATGATTAAAACTAACCAGCATGAAGTCTATTGGGCAAGCAATTAAAGAGTGTATTGAGCACCAACTCTTTGATAGGCCCAGAGCTAAAATGTTAGGAATACAAAGATGAATAAATGGACCCGTCATATAGAAATTCAAAATTTGGTAAGGGAATAATCCACACTCCTCAATCCCCAACACATACGTAGTACCTGCAGCACTGATTTCTCCGGGCCGCTATGCAGGGAAAGGTCCTGGACTACACTCTCGTCTCTTCCCCTAAGTGGTCCCCTAACTTTGCAAGTCAATGAACAACTCTAAGTCTCGGTTTTCTCACCAGCACAGCAGGCACAATAGCAGTAGCCAGCTCATAGGGTTGCTATGGGGTTTAAATGCCATAATTCATATAAAACAATTAGTGTGCCACCTGAAAGATGGTCAGCACTACTAAATAAATACTAACTTTAGTTATCATTATAACCAAATTGGTAATTGTAAAATATTGAACTAATGTAAACAGAATATGTACAGTGTCCTTTAATAATAATATAGAAAGATTTATATAGTCTGTTGTTGTAAATAAGATAATGAAACCTGTTACGGGCTGAATCGTGTCCCTCCCAAGTTTATAGGTTGAAGCCGTAGCCTTCAGCACCTCACACTGTGACAGTATTTGGAGAGATGGCCTAGAAAGGGGAGATAAGTTAAAGAGCTGTGACGGGGGGGCCCTAATTTAATCTGACCGGTGACTTCATAAGAAGAGGAAATTTGGACCCATGAAGAGACACCAGGGATGTGCGTACACAGAGACAAGACCGTATAAGGACACAGTGAAGTGACAGCCCTCTGCAAGACAAGGAGAGAGGCCTCCAGAGAAACCAAACCTGCCAACACCTTAACCGAGGACTTCCAGTCTCCAGAACTGTGAGAAATACATTTCTGTTGTTTAAGTCCCCCAGTCTGTGATATTTTGTTATGGCAGCCCTAACAAATCAATACAAAAAATAAAGTACGTTAAATAATGCAAATAAACGCTGACACAATAGTGATTAAAAAGATATGCCCATGTTGTCTAAATATATTATTAATAGCTGATGAGCACACAGGCTTTTTAAAATCAGTTTTTAACAGTAAACGTGCAGAGTCAAGAAATATTCAAACCACTGAAGAGTATGAAATAAAAAGTAGGTTCATCTCTTTATTTTTATTTGAAATGGATATACAATATTGTCAACACATTTCTGGGTAAAATATATTTAGCAGAAATATGTTTTACTTGATACATGGATGGCCAATGACTCATATACGCACAAGTACGCACGACAGTTAATCCAGGGTCTCCATTCATCCGTTAGTACCACCTAAGAAAAATATCCACATCATTTCAGAAATACAAGCCAGTTAAAAGCAGGTATCCACACTGTTTTTTCAGATGGAACATGTGATATAACATTCAACACAGAGCCTTGTGCACAGTATGAGCTCAATATTGTCTGCTAATTTGATATGCTTGATTAAGTATGTCACATATAATAAGTTTTATAAACCAGATACACATGGTTTTACTGAATATGATGCATTTTATTTTTTGGTCGGGTCTATATGTACACAGCTAGACAGTGAGAGAATATTTATGTTTTGGTAGTTGGCTTTTTGCTGCATACTTCTCCCTGTCCCCTGTTTAGTTTACTTGACATACATTCATTCCTGTACTCAGTGCCAAATTAAAAATTTGCATTTAATTTTCACTGCTCTGCAAGTGTCAGGGAATCTAAAAATGAGGATTAACTTTACTTGACAGATAAAATCTTTGGACCAAAAGGGTTAATCCAGATGCAGTCACTGTTTTTCTCAATGTCCTGAAGATCCTCTGCAGCTTCCTGAGAAATAGCAGAAAGTGAAAAGAATTATGGAGACTTCATTTAAAATCATAATGCCTGCCTGCAGAGATTGTATTACACCGGGCAAGTCATTTAGTCGCAGTATCTCTTTCATCTGTGTAAATGGGAATAATGCTGTCTCAGATGTCAAATAACATGTTATTACTTCTTTCAGTGCTGTATATTGGCCAGTTATTTCTTTTACTCATCTTGCCTGGGCTTGCTCAGAAGGCTGCGTTCAGGTGGTAGGCCCTGTGAGGGCCGGGCTCACCTGGGTTCACCTGGGCTCACCTGGGCTCACGTGGGCTCACCTAGACCTCTTTCTGTGCGTCTAACACAGAGACACACAGCCCAATAATTCACATTCTCCTCCTTGTGGCTTCCCGTCCCCAAAACTGTTCCATGAGGATAAAGGCTTTATTTGAAAATATCTTTTTAAATATTGTGATCTTCTTTCACTGTAATTTATTTTGGGCCTTTTGATTTTATAGATAACTTTAACTTTTTTTGCCAAAAGTCTTCTTTGAAAAGACAAAAAAAAGTGATTTACATTTTTCATTTTTTTACCCCTGCCTTAACATACATCTTTAATGAAAATACATCTAAAATTAATTTTGTGCACTTTTAGTATTTGTAATTTAGATCATTACTGTCACTTGAACAAATTATGTAAAATTTTTTATTCAAATATCATAATCGGTAATTTTGCTAAGATAAATAGAATAAATATCTAATAAGCTATAATATTGTGTTTTCATTTTCTTAATCATCTTAAATTTATCAGACTATCTGATGAGAATACTCAGACATGCACAATACGAATCCAATTTAGTTGTTTTTACTACTTCCCTGACTTCATATAAAAACCTTAGTTTTACGTGCATGTTTAGATTTTGTCAACATGAAGACATATTTCTCAAACAAGGATATACTCTATCAGTTTGTCAAATTGATTCATAATTTTCATATTTTTATTACATGTATATGAGTTTCCATTTGTTCTCTTGCCTCAAGTCCTGCAAATATTAGGGGTGGGTCCGGTTACTGAAATACCTTAAGCAAAGGAATAGCATGATCAATACCACATTTGAGAAAGATTGTATACTTCAGTGGATTCAATAATACCATTTAGGACGCTGGTCTCCTTCTGAGTAGGTAGTGTTTCACCCTATAGCCTGAACTTCTGAATTAACACCTCTCACCTCTTCCCATATCATATTTTTGGGGATGTTCTGAGCCCTTCAACTACAGGCTTCCTAGCCAGAAAGTTCCCAGCCATAGGCCTATCCATTTTCAGACTACCCATTTTTGACAGCTCAGCCACAGATCTGGATGGATGAGGGCAGAAGCCACAATGTGTATTGAGGTCTAAGCTCTGGAACTCACACAGCACAATGTCACTTTCCACACATTCTGTAGGGCAAAGCAAGTCACAGGGTTAGCCCATATTCCCAGGGTAGGTCAATAGGCTCCCTTTTGATGGGCGAGGAAAAAAGGTCAAACACATAGGGACACAAGAAGAATGAGAGGCTGTTAGTAAACGATCACAAAGACCTATGTCATAATACTGCATGACTTTCATGGACTAGCCATGAGCATGTTAAGGCACTAGGCTTCCCTAACTGCAGCTGCCTGCCCAGCACATGCACTCTGAGAGGAGCCATCAACTGAATTGAAAATAGATGTGCTAGGAGTAGGCTCCAACTCTAAAATAATCACCAAATACCCTTGCATTCCTTGGCCAAAGTTTTAATTTAAAATCACAAACAGCCAGTACTTGACAATGAGCCAAAAATAATGTTTCCTGAAATTTTCCTGCAGATTTCACTGAATATATATGCAATTACCAGGTCTTCATATTAGTACACCATTCTATAGCTCACTGCCATCAGAATAATATGCTGGGGATGAGATGATTCTCCTAATTGGGGCAAATAACCAAAGTTTGGCTCTACAGATTGCTCATAGCAAAACCTTCATGAATTCTGTCAGCAGCCGTTTAGCTCAGTTTATATCTATATCCAACAGAGGCAGATGCAGCTCACTTGATGTGCCTGTTACTCAGACACTGAACCCCCTTATATTAATATCTCATGTAGACACAGCGGTTTTGGGAGACAGAGTATATTTTTCTGCAGAGTTGTTGTCTGTCAATTTGAAGAGTTGGAAACTTAGAATGAGAATTCGATTTCTATTAGGGTTACAAGATCTGAAAAAAAATATTGCATAGGACATATTTAAATTCAAACATTTTTTGTCGTTTATTTGAAATTCAAATTTAACCAACTATTATGTTCCTATTTGGAATCCCACCCTCTATGAACTTGAAGACAGGATTTATTTACTTTTTTGAATATGTGTAGTAGCTTTATGCATAATTGCCCAAAACTGGAAACATCCAAATATCTATCAGTTGGTGAATGAATGAACAAGTTGTAGTAAATCCACATGATGGAAAACCATCCACTGGTGAAAAGGAATTAACCAATAATACATGGCACACTGACATATCTTTTTCCTTTTCTTTTTCTTTTATATTATTTTAATTAATATGTAATAATTGCACATATTGATGGGGTCCATGTGATATTTTGTTACATATAATGATCAGATCAGGGTATTTAGGATATCCAGCACCTCACACATTTATCATTTCTTTGTGTATGTTGGGTACATCTCAAATCTTCTCTTCTAGCTATTTTGAAACTGAAGCTAGAGGAATTAAAAATAAACACTGCTACTTTACTTTTGTCATTACTATAACCCTTGATATAAATTTCTGAAAGAAACTTCATTTTCTCTCCGTTCATAATCAGTATCTTAGTTCATCCTTTATCATTTTTCATGTAGGTAGATTTACCACGTTCTAACTGAGTTCCTTTTCCCCAGTCTCTTTTCTCCACTAGCTCACTCTGCATGAAGCCTTAAGACCTCTCTAAAACTCGGTCTTCCCACAGCAAGGTTACTTGGGAGTCCAGCTCAAAGCAATGGCAAACACTTCCAAAGGCTAACTGGCGACATGAGACCCATAGCCAACAGTCCCCATAAGGGAAAGTAGAAAAGAACTTTGAAGAACGAATTTTAGTTTTTAAAACTAAAAACTTTTGAGGCCATTTTCTTATTCAAAAACTTCCAAAAATTCCTTGCCACCCAAAAGAATAATTTCAAACTTCTTAGTATGTCCTTTACAACCCTGTTCTATGTCTATCCTCAGCCTTTTTTCCATTCTCATCTCCATGAACTACCCTTCTTCACATCTGAGACTGAGCCCAGCATTTCCCACAGTGGTTGATCTAGCAGATATTTAAAAGTCTTGTGCAAAACAAGCATTCTGTGATAACGTAGAGGCTTTGGAAATAACTGGGTTAAAAAAGTTAGACTTCTCAGCTGAGAAAAATTGAAATAATGCTAGAAAAACATGAACACCCTAGATGCTTCCATTGCCTCTATGGCTGTTTTTAATGCCTTTCATTCTTTCACTCTAGTGTACAAAGCAAATACTGTACCTATTCATGTCTCAAGACCCAGCTGGGTTGTGTATGTGCAGCCATTTTCATAACCTTTTCTCAGCTCCCAGACAGAGTTCATTCATTCCTCACTGTTTCCAAATTAGGGTGAAACAACTTGTCCCAGTTTGCCCGGGGCTTTCCCGGTTTTAGCCCTGAAAGTTCCACATCCAGGAAACAGTCCCCAGCTGCATCCCAGCCGCAGAGAAATCGGGAGGGTTAGCTGCCTATCCTCTATGTAACAGACTCTGACTCTTCAGAGACAGTGCCTCTATGTCCATCATCATCATCATTATTATTATTATTTATTTTTATCCCTAATATTACTCCAGTGTCAGCTACTTTTAAAATATATAATAAATATTTCTTGAATGAATGAATTAGAGCATTGAGAGAGGGTTCCTGGAGGGAAGAGTGACGTAAGAGAAGGCAGGATGCCTCAGAGCGTTAGTCATGGCACAGAGGAGTAACTTCAACCCTGCTGTACATCATACTCCTCTGGTAAGCTTTTTAAAAACACTAATGCTGGGCTCCACCAACTGAACGAACTCTCTAGAGATATGGTCCTGGCATAGTATTTATTTTTTATTTCAATAGACTTTGGGGGTAGGAGTGTTGTTCATTACATGGATGAATTGCATGGGAATGGGTACATGGGTACAGTATTTTTAAAAGCTCACCCAGGTATTTTTAAAGTGCAGCCAGGGTATAGAACCACTGGCTTGGATCCTCCCAAAGGCAGGCAAAAAGCTTGCAGTGGAAGGAATCTGGAAAAAAAAAAAACTATAAAATTAAAATAAAAGATGTTCAGAGGAGGTGTGAGGCTAACACAATTCTCTGATAACCCCACTTTGAAAGATCTCTTATAGTTATGGCTCCTGCTATTGCCCCTTCTGATGCATAATTATCTTCTCAATTATGTGGGTTCCCAGCTAATTTGTATAGGGAAGAAGCTCAAAGTCAGAGGGATATTGTGGTTGACTGTCCCTGCAATCTAATGAGTATGGCGAATCTGTCTTAAAATAATTGTTTGGAAAAATAAATAGTATCCAAGGCCAAGTAAATAAAATAGTTAATGTTAGCAATTTTGTTAACATATCCAGGAAATAGACTGGCTATTGGAAGGCTTAATAAATGTGTACCACACATGACCTTCAAAACCATTGATCTTAAAGGTTATAAACAATACCCAGCTGACCCATTGGTCTGTGTCCTTGGATTAAGAGATCTTTCGATGTATATTTCCCTCTGTAGTGCATTGCTGCCAATAAGAAAGCCTATTTTAAAAAAATATGTATTGAACTAGTTAAGTGTGATCATTAATCACAGACTCCCCAGGACAACCATCATAAATACTGCATCTGCATAAAATTCCCTGCTGAAATTGCCTTGCCATCTTTTCAGCCTTCTATGAAAAAGAAGGCACATTTGGGGGGGAAAGGAATCAAAAGGCTCAGAGAAAGGAAACAAAGAACAGAAAATGTGCTGCCTTTTAAATTTTATCACAAATTAATTATTCTAAATGTTTTAAATCATTTTAAAGTTATTTTAAACCGTATTTAAATAATTTTAAATATACTGGCACTGGCCCTGTGTCTCATAGTACTGTTTGATGGTGATATTTTAACTTAATTTTTTATATTTTGGTATTTTTCTGTTACCAAGTATGTTTTCATAGGGCAATTCCATATTTTGTGGGGCTGGAAACTTATACAAAACGACAAATCGAAAGCTAAGTACAGGTTCTGGGAAGGGTCTCTAAAGCTTAAGCTTCCTTAATGTCACTGTAAATCTGCTCTGGTCCACCAGCATCATATTTAGAGACATAAATGATATTTCTTTCCCCTTGTTTATTGTTTTTAAAATTACATAAAATTATATAGCCTTGTATAAAATTCCAACAATACACAATTGCAAAAATAAAAATTGAAAGGCCTTTTTCATTGCTCCTCATGTTCCTTGCTAGAGGTTATTGCTTTTAGTATGCCGTGAGTGAAATATACCCATTTTAAAATGGTGCTTTCAAAGAGTTATTTAAAATTCATTTTCTTCCTTGGCTGTCAGGTGTGAATGTTTTCAAGTGCTTAGATGTATATTATACATGTATATTGTCAACTCTTGATTATCAAATGCAGCTGTTCCAATTTGTGGATTCCCCAAGACCTTTCCATATTTATCTTTTCCTTTAAGTGTGTACTTGATTTGGGGAACTTTGCTGTATTAATACCATTAAACAATGGCAAAACGGGCAACTCTGGAGTCAGACCTGGCTATGAATCCCTGCATAACCATTTGGTACCTGTGTGACACTGGGCCAACTCAACTATTCTGATATTCTCCATCTTTAAAACCAAGATAATAACGATAACCAGCTAAGGGGACTGTGACAAGGATAAAATGAGATAGAGGGGCATGCAAACAACTCATCACTGCCCTGAGATATGACATATGCAATAAATAAGAAAAGCCATTGAACCAACTTCATTGTCATCATTATCATTACTGGCTTCATTTTCATTTTCACCATGTTGCTAAAAAAAGAGAAGCTACAAAAAATTAAGTACAGTTTTCATCATTTGTTTAGTAACTTGGTAGTGCTTTTTGGTAGAATTACAAATTATCGACTACAATGAAATTTAGGCCACCCTGTGGGGAAATAACTTCCAAGGAGCCTCCAAATATTCCAACTTGCATGTTATCCTAGAGGTCATAGAACAGAGAGACTCACAGAGCAAATTATCACACTGTTTATTAAGTTAATTTAATTATGCAGTTAGAGCAAGGAGAAGAATTAGGGTGTTAACAGTCTTGGGGTAATGTGCAAGTGGGGCAGAAGGACCACGTCACCTGAATCCTGGTGTGCACAATGTTCACATGTCCTGTCTCTCTACCATCTCAGCCTTCCCTGTGGATGGTATAGTTGTAAAGATCACAGCAGAGATTTGAGCGAGGCTGGAAGAAGAACCTGGAGTCAACACACACTTGCACTCTCTGAAAGACAGAAGGCAAGTCCATCTGGCCAGTAGCTCTGGCTGCCAGTTGGCCCGATGAGCAGCTGCAGGCAGAGGACGCATGGGGCAGAAGGGATGTCACCCAGGAATGGCTGATATAAGACCTCACAAATATTATTTCCCTGTTGGTGTTTCCATTCCATTCTATCCATCTTTAGCAAACAGAGGTTCAACTTTATATCCAACAGATCTCTTAAGTTACTTTCACCTTTATTTAGTTTATCCTCTTTATTTTCTTTTCTATTTTCTACAGCAGAGTTGAATATTCTTAAATCATAGAGGAAACTCTCATCATACAGGGTTTCTACTTATTGTGGTGGAGTGGAGTAGTTATAGCTCTGCTCTTAAACCAGTGCATCTCGAGGCAAATTCCAGTGCCATCCCAACAGAGCTGTGTAAACACGGTAAGTTTCTTAATCTTTCTGCACTTCAGTTTCCTTCTCTGAAAAATGCAGATGATGATGATACTAAGAGCACTCACCTGGTAAAACTGCTGTGTTGATTAAATGAATTATTCAACTAAAGTGTGCAGGACGGTGTCTGGCACCTAGTAAGGACTCAATAAGTAGCAGCTGCTTTTATAATTTTTAGCCTTTTGAACAGTGTGCTCTTGGCTGGAAGCACAGGGGTAATGGGAGGAGATGTCGATGTGTTCATAGGTGGAAGAAAACAAGTCTTTTTATTTGCAGAGAGCTCGCAACTGACAAGGAACTTTAAATGATGATTTTAGCATTTCAGCGTAACTCTATAAAGCAGCATGACCTCCACTTTACGGATCGTGAACCTGAACCTGAAGCTCAGGCGGTGAAATGACTTGTTCAGAGGCACATACATTAAGTGTCAAGTCATGACTTGAATCCAGGCCTTCCAGCTCTGCTTTTTGCATCTCTGGCTTAACATAGCTGTCACACCCAAGGGGCTGGGAATAATCTCCCCTGCCTGAAAATTATAGGGCCTCCCTTCTCACTGTCTCCTTCTACCACACACTTAAACCAATGTTATGAAACTCTTTATATAGTGGAAGGGAAGACTTAAAAATTGCTTCTTCCTCTTTTTTTTTTATTTCAGCATATTATGGGGGTACAGATGTTTAGGTTATGTATGTTTCCCTTGCCTCCCCACTCCCCGCCAAGTCCGAGTTTCAAGTGTGCCCATCCCTTGGGCACACTTGCCCAAAGAGTGCGCATTGCACTCTTTGTGTATGCAAATACCCGCCCCCTCCCAGCCTCCCCCCTCCCCCCTTTCCGACATCCAATAGATGTTGTTCTTGTATGTGCACTAATGTGTTGATCAGTTAATACCAATTTGATGGTGAGTACATGTGGTGCTTGTTTTTCCATTCTTGGGATACTTCACTTAGTAGAATGTGCTTCTCCCTAACTCTTAACACAGCAATTCATTTACCCTAGTACATAAATGTTGTATAACTGATTATTTCAGTTTATTTCCGGATAAAGTGTTCACAGGGAGTTGAGAAGAGTAGAAGAGTGGGGAATCCAAGAGGATCGATTCCAGAAAAGGTGGACTGATTTCATCATTTAGCCTGGGATTTCTGTAAATGAATAAATGTACAACATGTATAAATTTGCCTTATTTTTAGGTGTTGTATTTAATACTTCATTGTAATTCAGTCTCTTTCATTCAAAATAGAGTTTAACACTATAAACAAAATATTGGCACTTTGAAGGAGGAAATATTTGTATATTTCATTATTTCGTTTGCACAAATATAAGGATAGGCCTGGGAGAAACCTCAAGAATTCACCCTCTCTCCCCGCTTGCCCTCTGTGGAGGAATTGTATTGAGCCAATTTTCAGCAACTGCAATGAATGTTTAAAATACATTAATGTTAAAAAGTGCTGAACGGGTCAAAGAAAACCAAGTGGAAGGAAATGAAGTGACCGTTAACAGAGAGCAGAATACTGTTGCTGCACGCATGCACACACAGGTGCACGCACACCGCAACGCAAAATTGAACCAGCTACCACCCCGTAGTCCCATGCTGTTACATTTGTCACCAGCTTGGAAAGCAGCCCCATGTTAGAAGAATCCTCTTCTCTCCCATTACAGAGTTCATTCTTTCAACTGTCCCGGTGAAGTGAAGGAGTATCTGTTTCCAAACTATAGTCAAACACACCCTGAGACATGGAGCCCCACATCAACTCAGTTTCTGTGTGTACCATGGCTTGGTCATAAAAGAGTCAACTATTTGCCTGTATGAAGCAGTAAGATGGGACTTTTTTTTCTCAGAAATTTTGAGGTCTTTATAATTAAATGAGTTAAGTTAAATAGAAAAACATTAGACATTTTGTAATTTGTTGAAAACCATGCCACTATTTTTAAAGTCACAGAGATATTTCTGAGCTATTGTGAGGACCAATTCATTGACCCCAGAGGTTCTTCTGTTGTGGGAAGGATGGGTCCAGGTGAGGCCACAACTGACTGAAGGTGGCAGGTGCCTATTCCTGAGTCTTGTGGTGGGATAAGAACTTAGGAACCTGATCATCAGCTTTTCTCAGTACCTAAGAACTAGTTACCCTTCAAATATTTGTTGGTGTGATTTTCTATTCCTGAGAAAACTTCAGGAATTGACTTCCAGCATTTGATAAAATCCAGCATTCTTTTATGATAAAAACCCTCAACGTACTAGGCATAGAAGGAACACACCTCAAAATTACAAATGGCATATAGGAGAGATCCTCAGCCTACATCATACTGAATGGGGGAAAGTTGAAAGCATTCCCCCTAAGAACTGGAAGAAGACAAGGGTGTCCACTTTCACCACTTCCACTCAATATAGTATAGGAAGTTACAGCCAGAGCAAACAGGCAAGAGAAAGAAATAAAGGCCACCCAAATTGGGAAAGAGGAGGTGAAAATATCCATTTGCTGATGGTATGATCGTGTATCTAAAATACCCTAAAGACTCTGCTGAAAGACTCCTACAATTGATAAATAAACTCAGCAAAGTCTCAGGTTACAAAATCAGTGTACAGTAATGAGTAACATTTCTATATACTAATAACAGTCTAGGTAAGAGTCAAATCAAGGACTCCACACCATTCAAAATAGCTACAAAGAAAATACCACCAAATACCTAGGAATATATTTAAACAAGAAGTTGAAAAATCTCTACAAGAACCAACTATAAAATGCTGATAAAAGAAATTGCAGATGACACAAACAAATGGAAAAACATCCCTTGCTCATGAATTGGCAGAATCAGCATCATTAAAATGTCCATAGTGCCCATCATTAAAATGTCTATTAAAATGTCCATAGTGATTTACAGATTCAATGCAGTGCCCATCAAAATACAAAGTCTTTTTTCATAGACCTAGAAAAAATATTCCTAAACTTTGTTTTAACCCATAAAAGATCCAAAATAGCCAAAGCAATCCTAAGCAGAAAGAACAAATTTGTAGACATCACATTACCTGATTTTAAATTATGCTATAAGGATATAATAACCAGAATAGGATGTTATAAAAGTAGAGACACAGATCAATGAGACAGAATAGAGAACCCGGAAATAAAACCATATAGTTATGACCAACTGATCTTCAACAAAGCAGACAACATACACTGGGGAAAGGAAGCCCTATTCAATAAATTATGCTGGGAAAATCGAATAGCTACATGCAGAAGAACGAAACGGGACCCTATCTCTCGCCATATGCAAAAAGTACTTCAAGATGGATAAAAGACTTAAATGCAAGGCATGAAACCATAAATATTCTAAAGGAAAATGTAGGAAAAACTTTTCCAGATATTAGTATAGGCAAAGAACTTGTGACTAAAACCCCATAGGTAAATATAGCAACAACCAAAATAAATAAATGGAACCTCATTAAATTAAAATGCTTCTGCACAGCAAAGGAAATAATCAACAAAGTGAATAGACAACCTACAAAATGGGAGAAACTATTTGTAAACTATACATCTGATAAAGGATTAATATTCAGAGTCTATAAAGAACTCAAACAAATCAGCAAGAATAATCAAATGACTCCATCAAAATGTGTGCCAAAGACATGAATAGATGTTTTTCAAAAGAAGATAGAAAAATGGCTTACTAACATATGAAAAAAATGCTCAATATCACTAATCACCATGGAAATGCAAACTAAAACTACAATGAGATGTCACCTTACCCCTATCAAAATGGCCATTATTAAAAATTCAGAGAACAATAGATGATAGTGTGGATGCAGAAAGATAGGAATGCTTACACACTTGGTGGGACTGCAAATTAGTACAACCTCTGTGGAAAACAGCATGGAGATTCCTCAAAGAAATAAATGTAGATCTACCATTTAATCCATCAATCCCACTGCTGGGTATTTACCCAAAGGAAGAGAGTCATTTAATCAAAAAGACATCTACACCGCTGTGGCACAATTTACAATTGCAAAGATGTGGAACCAACCTAAGTGCCCATCAATTCACAAGTAGATAAAGAAAATGTATATATACACATATGCATGCATGCCGTGAAGTACTACTCAGCCATGAAAAAGAACGAAGTGATGTTGTTTGCAGCAACTTGTATGGAACTGGAGACTACTATCCTAAGTGAAGTATCTTGGGTATAGAAAACCAAATACTGTATGTTCTCCCTAATAAGTGAAGCTGAAGGATGAGTACAAATGGATACAAAGCAATGTAAAGGACATTGGAAACCAAGAAAGGAGAGGTTGGAAGGGAAGGTGTATGATAAAAATTTAACGTCTTGAATACAATGAACACTATTTTGTTGATGGGCAACCCAAAAGCCCTGACTTGAGCGTTATACAAGGTATCTATGTAACAAAAATATTTGTACCTCCTTAATATTTGAAATAAAAACATGAATAAATAAATAAAAATATTTTCTAGAATTTTCAATGTTGTTTTTGATAGTATAAAATTGCTTTCTCTGCCTAAGTTTCTCTTATATTCTATTATTCGTTCTGATTCCTTTGCCCGCAATGTGATTTTTTCTTAAGGTCATGATGTTTCTGAGAAACAGGGTTGTTATTACTCTCACGATTAATAGCAAGCCACATATATATATAATTTCTGTATCTAGTGCTAAGTTATTTTGCTTAAACTTTACTGACAACATCTTCATTTATAATTTATTCTGTAGGTGGGACAACTAACGCTTGGTTAATTCAAGGGTCTTCCTGAACCGACAGCCCTAGTGGCAAAATTAGTAATTTTGCTTCATGCATTCCAGAAAGAATTGTTCTATGACTTGGATAAAAATCTCTTTTTGCTGCTTGGTAATGGAAGTGAGTAATGGAAACAAGAATAATTTGGAAAGAAAAAAAGGCAACTACGACCCAAGTTCACGAATAGTATGGAAATTATTTGGGGACTTAATCATTTTATGTAGAATTTTTTTAATGAGTAATTGCTAAGGAGAAAAAAACCTTTCCTTTGTGTCATGATTTCGTGGTGATTTAAAAAAAATGATGACGGCCACATTTGGCATAGTTTCCAAGCTGTCCAGGATGTGAGGAGATGGGCTGCACTCGCCCACCCTGCTCACCTTCACAAGCCCATGAGGAAAGGTCCTGAGCAGGCAGGTGTGAGCACTCCTCAATCTGTTTACCAACAAGTGGGAGCTGCTCTTACAATCCTGCCAAGGTGAAATTCCAGCAATATCCCAGCTGTCCTGACCTTGGGGTGCACCCACAACTAAGGAGGCTTGTCTGAGAGATGTCACCCCGCACTCCAACCCATCATTTAGAAAACTTGTCATCACTTCCCTCCCCCATTGAAACCTCACAGAGGAACATTTCATTCTCCAGATTACTGCTTTGGAAGATTGAAGGATAAAATAAAACTGCCACAGGGAAGATACAGATTTATTACTTATGACATTTCTACTGGTAAATTGCCTCTTTCTTTCTTGCTTGGTTCTTATTTCTTTCTTTTAAAATTATTAAGTATTTTAAATACATAAAAACAAAGTAACATATTAATGTACCTACCACTGAGATTAAGCAGACGTTGACATGGTTTGCCTTATTTGCTTTAGATCTTTTAAAAGACATAAAACATTACAAATTAGATAAAGCCTTACTCTCTACTTTTGCCATCTTTTATTCCCCGGATGAACTACTGTTTTTAATTTGGTGTGTTTCATCCTCATACATTTTTCTGTGCTCAGACTATCTATCTATCTGCCTATCTATCTTTTAATCTGTCAATCTATATACCCATCTATGATCTCTCCATCCGTATGATTCTGAGTGTTGAACATGATACACATTTGGCATCTTATCATGTGCATCTTTTTGTTATTAACTGATTCAATTTTGTATTTTGAGATTTATACATGACGATACAGATTAGTTCAATCATTTCCCTTTTTTGTCTGATGTGGTTTTTGTTTGTTATTACAAAGAACAGTGCAATAACCATCATTATATGACTTCCCATGAACATCTGTTAGTGTCAAGTGGGAGAACACCTAGTAGTAGAATGGTTGAGTTCTTTGGCATGTGCATTTTGAACTTTTTTGGAATAGCCAAATTGCTTTCCAAAATGGTGGCACTGATTTCACCTGTCACAGGCAATGTGTAGGCAGGGCTGCCATGTATTGCATGGCTGCAGGTGGCCCCATTCCTGTCTGTGATTAGGTGATCAGCACCTTCAGAAGTGGTACAAATCTGCCCCCCCTTGTATAAGAATTCTTTACTCTCGCCAACCTCACCAAAACTTGTTACCATATTTAGTATATTTTGCCAATTTGTAAGGATATGTCATTTTTGTTTGTTTATTTGTTTGTATTTCCTTAGGGGCAGTGAATTTGATTATTTTTTCATATGTTTATTTGATAATTTTGATTTCCTACATGTGAATTGCCATTTTTTCTGTTAGGTTTTCTTTCTTCTTATTTATAGAATTTCTTTTTCAATTCAGGGTACTAATCCTGTTGTTTGTTCATATGCATATTTACTCTAATTTGTACTTTGTTTTTTTATCTCTTTTACCAAATAGAATTTTTAAATTCTAATGTAATAGAATGTATCAATCTTTATTTTATGAGTTGTACTATTCAAGAAATTTCTTTAGGAAATTTCTCCCTACTTAAATGTAATACAGGATTTTGCTGTCTGTTTGATTATTTTTACTCTTTTCATAGTGTCTATACCATTTTACATTTCCAACAGCCATGCATGAGAGACCCAGTTTCTCTTCGTCTTCACCAGTGTTGCCTATTTTCAGTATTTTTTCTTTTTTTTTTTTTTTTGTTTTGTATTTTAGCCATGTCAATATCCCATTGTCATATCTTATTGTGGCTAATTTGCATTTTTCTAATGGCTAATGAAGTTTAACATCTTTTTATGTACTTAGTTGCCAACTGTATGTCTTCTCAGGTAAGATAACCTGTTCACATATTTTAAGTGTTTTCTAATTAAATTGTTTGTTCATGCTGTTCAGATTTGAGAATTTTTATACATTTTTGATATTAGTCATTTGTAGGACATATGGTTTGCAAATATTTTCACCCAGGCTATAGCTTATCTTTTCCTCCTCTTCACAAGGTCTTTCACTATGCAAAACTTTCAGTATTTTAAAAAAAATTTTGGTGTGGTCTGATTTATAGATTTTTCCTCTTATGGATCATGCTCTTGCAGTCAAGTCTAAAAACTCTTTGCATAGCTATAGGTCTCAAAGATTTTATCCTATGTTTTTCTCTAGAAGTTTTACAGTCTCTGAATTTAAGACTGATCCATTTTGAGTTACATTTTTTAAGGTCTGACTTTAGTTTGAAGTTCTTTTTTTTCACTTCTAGACTCCCACTTCTCTAGCACCATTTGTTGAAAAAATTATCTTCCCTCCAATGAATTTATTTTGTATCTTTGTAAAAAATCAGTTAAGTTTATTTTTTGTGGGTCTGTTTCTGAGTTCTCCAGTCTGTTCCATTATCTATGAATCCGTCCCTCTGCCGCATTGTCTTAATTACTGTAGCTATGTAGTAAGGCTTAACACTGGATAGAGTGATTTCTCTCACTTCATTCTTCTTTTATAAGATCATTTTTGTTCTTGTAAGTCGTGTGCCTTTACATATACAGTTTAGAGAAAGCTTTTCTATGTCCACAAAAATCCTTGTGGGGATATTAATAGAAATTATGTTCAACATATAAATTATGTTGGGAATCTATAAGTTATCTTTACAATCGATGACTATGGCATGCCTCTCCACTTATTTAGTTCTTCTTTGAGTTCTTTTATATCCTTATTCTTTTTTTTTGACAGATTGAGCATACTAAAATTGACCATTTAATTTGATTCCTGTTGATTGACAGATTTTGAGAACCCAAGTTCTTTGATCTAAAATACAGGAAGGCAGTATATTTAAGGTGAAAAGAGAGGAGATGGAACAGAGTCACAAAAATAATATAAGTTTCTAGGAAGAAAAGTTCCCACTAAGAATGTAGAAATAGCCAGTTACATAATCTTTGTGTTTCTTTAGTTTCCTCTTTTGTAAAGTGGAGGTAATAACAGAGTTCACCACTAAGGGTTCTTGTGAAGATGAAATGAAACCACACATTTAATATTTAAAACACTACTTGGTGCAAAGTATGCAGAGAACAAAGTGTTACAGCTTGTGGAATTGCTGTCCCTGTTTTCTTGTACCCTGAGACAATGAACTTTTGCCACCACCCTCCTCTAGGTTTGCAGACCCTCTGCCTCTGTTGTTTGCTACTCGTAAATTCTAAACTAGGGAGATGCAGAGAAATTTGAGAAGAAAAAGGTAATTTGGAGGTTGTATTGCAGAATATTTAGAGTAGAAGTGAGAACATAGAAAGTGTATTGTAAGGACGTATGTATAGAAGAAGAAAATTTAGTTGGTATATTAATTTAGTTAGTGCAACACTAGCTTCTTTAACAGATAAGTCCTCGAGTCTCAGTGACTTAACAAAAGAGAAGTTCATTTTTATTCATATGTAGTCCAGAATACATATTTTTGAATGGCAGATCACCTTGCACATAGCTACTAAGGAGGGATACAGGCATTGTGGATCCACCCTCTTTTTCGGTCTTTAAAGTTCTCCAAAGTTTTCCAACAGATGAGAAGAAAGGAGAGAGGATTGTGTATGAGCACTCATCACTTCCATTTCCATCCTCTGAGCTATGCATTAGTCATGTTTCAATACCTGACGACTGAAGAAGTTGAGTAATTGGCTCCATGCGGTACCCAGAAGGTAAAGGCAGAGGATTTGGTATTTACCACCATAGTCTCTGCTACCGTGAGCTCATAAAAGGGGAGAGAGCCTATGCATAGACTCGCGTAGCCTTGTCTGGAAGTTAGACCCAATGCCTGGCAGTTACACAAACCCCTTCTCTAGGACTCCAAAAGTCAAGACTTGATTAAGGAAATGCAGGGAAGGTGTCATTGTGATTCAGAGAAGAACCTGGGCTCTGGGAAAGGTGTTTTATTAAAATGTCTCTGCTTTTTACACCTGCGAAGCATGTTGCAGATGCAGATTCCGCATCATTCTCAGTATTTTCAGATCTTGGCTTCTCCTCATCATTCAAGTTTCAGCTCAAATCGCATAACCTCAGAGAGGCCTTCTCTCACATCATCCTTTCTAAAATTTTCCCTCCCTACCACCCAGTCAATCTCTAATACACTACCCTGTTTTACTACCTTCATAGAACTTATCTGGACATGAAATTATTGCACTTGTTGATGTATTTATTTTCTTCCTCTTTCACTGGAATGTAATCTCCATGAAAGCATGGGCCTTCTCTGTTTTATATACTGGCACTGGTATTTTCTCAATAAATAATTGTTAAATGAATAGACAAAATATATTATTCTATCGCTAAAAGCAGGAATATTTTCACATTTTCTATGAATCTGTAATAAAGTAGAAAGCCACAAATGTAGTTACAGTTTTTCCTTCTCCTAAGAAATATCAGTGGTATATTAATTTACCAATATATTTTAAAGTAAGTTTTCCATTCAACTGTGTCAACTTTATCCATTCCATCCTAAAGCAATTCAAAGAGAATCCTTTAAAGTTCTCTGTGTCTAATATGTCCACTTGAAGTCAGAAAAGTGATGCACACTCACACAATGGGAAAACATATCCAAAAAGTTATATGCGGATGATATAGGGCAACTATACTAAAGTTAAAAAGAATATGGAATAACATAAAAAATATTTGCTCTTTCAGAATTAGATCAATAACAAACAACCAAGCACATTAATATCTATTCTATAAATACAAAGTCTGCAAATAGTAATACTATTATAAATCTTATCACATAATATTACGGTGCTTATGCACCATAGCATTTTTAACATCAAACAATAAAGATAGAGCATTGTACACAGATGACAGTCAGCAAATGTATTAGCAATAGTAAATTTTAGATCCAAATATTTAAGAAATCATTATATGTCTAATTTAAGAAGGAAGTAGTCAAATTTTATTGATGGATTTATAAACACAGAATTCTAGGATTTGCAAAAAAAAAAAAAACAACTTTGATCTACATAGTCAAGAACTACTAGCCAACTGCCCTTGGGTGAAGCACAATCTAAAGGCATAGAATTTCTACTTTCTTTAAGATATTTAGGCATCTAAAATAATTTGTATTTCACCTCATGAGCAGAAGATCAGTGTAGATAACCTCTTATGTCAGCATCCAATACAAAGATATCTGTCTCTCTCTTTCCTGTCTCTTGATACTTGTGAATTGAGTAAATTACTGCCACAGGCTTTACATTGTCACTTTATTTACATCCTGCTGTTATAGGTGTCCCAATCTCCCCAAATCGTGTTGGCAGCTACCTATGTATTACAGAGTACCTAAAGTAACTTTAGGATTGTAGCATGCTTTGTGCTTGTGTGGCATCCGTTTCTTCAGCCCAGAGGGTTCTAGAGGAGTAATGGAGTGTTGCTGGAGATTCTCATCCATAAACTTTAGGCCTACCATTTCCACAGACAACAAACGCAGCACATTCTCCTGGATTATCATCAGGTTTCTTCTCCCAGTGGAGTGTCTCAGCAGCACAGCGATAGTCATACTTTTCAAATCCAACCATTGAATCCAGGTTTCATTCTCCTGCCAACTCACTGCCTCATTGATTTTCCTTTATTGTTTCCAAATATATTGTGTGAATAAATGAGTGGTGGACAGGATTTTTAAAGTCTGTATAAGTATTTAGTGTAGATAAAAATCCAAATGTTTGGGTATTCATACACTGCTTATCCACTCTCTTTGGAAACCAGTGGGAAAACATCCAAGAAGAGTCTTATATCCTTGCCAACATTTCCCGCTCTGAGTTGGGTGAAAATAGCATGGAGTCCCACTTGAATACTTACATGTTTTTAATTTTGGTCATAGCCAGAAACTGCCTCAGTAAGCAATTTTGGGAAACACACAGGTAAATCAAACTCAACTTGGAATTCTATGAGGCTTGCGTTGTGGCTTATAAATACAGGCATGTTCCATTTCATCCAACATGGCCTGTATTGGTAAAGTGATTAGGGTGGGATTTAAAGCAGTGGTTCAAAAGTTGTGAGTCTTGGCTTTGCAAACATTTATTTTATAAATCTGTGTGGATACTTTGGTTCCCTGGTTGTTTGATTGGCAAAATTTATATATTCTAGCTAACAGGTTTCTCAAAATAAAAATGTTTAGTGCTTTATAAATATGAAAGTAAGTTATAAAATTGTTGGTAGTTCATGATTTTCTCTGGCACCACACTTGGTCTTCAGAAAGATCCCAAGCAGTTCATATTATTAATACACAGTATCTGTAAGAGGGCCGTTATCTGTATGAGTCAGTATGACTAAGTACCTAAGTTGACTCAGCATAAAGAAAAATTAAGCCCATAATATCAGAAAATAGGTCTGTATTATCTTTGTGGAAACGTCTCAATTTGAGTTTCTTACTCCTTACACTCCTACATTTTGCTGACCTTCAAACAATACTCAGCAATGTCTTCCCCAAACCCTGTCTTATGCCACTCACTTGGTCACACACCCATAGGAAGTCTTCTAGTATTGATGGCATCAAAATTACACTTAAAGACCAACACTAGCAGCATTCTTTCTTTTTTAATACCTAAAGAAATGATATTATATATAATGGTTCATATGTCATTGGGTGTGTTTCCCTAAAATTCAGTCACATATAATTTTCACAAGATTTTCCCAAAGATCAGCTAGGTGTTACTTATTGGCTGATCCCTCCATGATAAAAATGTTGACATCTACTAATCACAGAAAATTATGTTGAGCTAAAACTTGGGCATACATACCTCTGATTAAGTGTATAGATGCTTTATACGTTTATCTTATATAGGCAAATAAAATAGGCAGCTATAATGTAATAGTGCCATTTTATGGAGTCCTTACTCTACAAAAGACACTGACCTAAGTATTTATAAGCATAACTTCATTTTATTCTTACAACAACCCTAAGAAGCAATACCACATTTATTCCTGTTTTAGAGGTAAGTAAAAATCAAGAATGGATAAGTGCCTTACCCAAAGTTGCAGAACCTACATGGGATAAGATAGGATAAGAAACAGGATTGGGACTCAAGCTTAGTGTCTTATTTCCAGAAACATTTTTCACTGGATTGTGCTGTTATCTATAGCCCTCACGATGCAAAGTCAAGGGTTTGGAGATGGTGGTTCAGTATCCTGATTACCCTCATACCCTAACCACCCTGCCACCTGCTCGTCTTTATATACACTAAGTACTTCCTACACACTGATCCCTCAGACTGACAGCTCAGGTTTAGTGGATCTCGACACAGACCATTGCCCCCAGAACCTCTGACTGTCCCCAGGAGACAGAGCGTTGAGATTGTTTGGAGATTCCAGTAGACCATCTCACCTCTTACTTCTCTGTATTAATCCTGTGGCTACTTCCTGCAAGAGTCCAGCTGCATATTCTTTTCACACAAGTATTCCAGTAATTTAATGGCTAAATAGTGAACGGTAATATGAAAAAACAAATGGATAAATTTATAAGTACAATAGTCATAGGAATAATTGAAAAAAAGTCAGTGACTTTTTTTTTTTAATTTTTTTTTATTTATTTCAGCATATTATGGGGGTACAGATGTTTCTGTTACATATGTTGCCCTTGCCCCCACCTCCCTCCCTAAGTCCGAGTTTCAATTATGTCCATCATTTGGGTGGTGCACATTGC
>CAUYSK010071504.1:0-12571 GCA_963575035.1 Avahi laniger | reverse complement strand
GATGACGCCACGGCACTCTAGCCCGGGCAACACAGTGAGACTTTGTCTCAAAATAAATAAATAAATAAATAAATAAATAAATAAAACCAAGTACTATAATTAGACTAACAAGAAAACCTTTTCCTTTTTATTACAGGAAGGGGACTAAAGCATTACCTACCACCACTCCTATTTAATACACTATTGGCAACATTGATGATAATTTTTAAAGAATAAAAAGAAAGGTAAAAGTGTATAAAATAAATTTCAGTTTTACATAAATGGCATATTTTAAAAAGTTACGGAAAACAAATTAAAAATTACCACAGAAAATAATTCTGCTAATCCAAGTTGTTAGACAGAAGATAAACCCACAAATATATATTATATTCCTTTATACAGACAGAAAATATGTTAAGAGAGAAACTAGTTGTAATAGTAATATGAATATAAAATATGTAAATATTAACTTGATAACAAATTTTTTTTCAAAACCAAACTATATAATTGTAAGTAGAGTAACTGTATATTAAATATATTAAATGGAGTAATTATAGTAAACTAATTATATAGAGCAAGAAATCTTGGGCTTAGTTTGGAAAACTAAATATTATTTTTTAAAAACTCCCTAGATTCAGATAAAGAGTTAAAATAATACCAATTAAAACTGTCTCTAGATATGTCACAGAACTTAATAAATTAACAAAAAACTCTATCTGAAAAAATCAGTAGGCTATGTGCCAAGAATTATTTCAGTCATTATCTCAAATATTCATTATCTCAATACCTACAACATTATTAAGTATTATCCTCCTTCTGAAGACAAGGGAAACTGAGACTCACATGGGTTAGGTAACTTGCCTAAAGCCACATAGCCATTAAAAAGAACTAGAATATGAGCTCAGGTCTACTTTTGTAACAAACAGTAGCAGAACAAGGAAACAAATTATCTGAATTACTTAAAATTTTTATGGAAAAGACATATATGATAAAATGTTAAAACTAAAAACATCAAAAGGCGAATTAAAATAAGGAAAAATATTACTCATAAACCTTATTATCTAAACCCAAAAATAATTGATATAAATACACTTATTTCAGTCATTAACAAAAGCACAAGAGTTAAAGCACATCTCTACTACCACCAACAGATAGCAACAGCAGCACTTGTACACAGTTACTTTACTTTTAGCAAATGGGCTTACAAGTTAAGTAGAGAAATTTCTATATAGTTCTTACTCAGATTTTACTTGATAAGTAATCGGATGAGATGGATAATTTACACAATTGGAAAAATAGTAATTTTCTTCTTAGCATCATTAGAAATCAAAGAAATGTAAATTTAGCCAATTATAATTTACTGTTACATAGCCACCAAGCAAAATAAGTAAAAATAACCAAAATCCAATGAGGTAGTCCTGTGGAGAAATAGTTCTATGGATTCATTGCTGGAGGCAATTCACATTGGTCCAATTCTCCTGCAAAGCAACCTAGTAGTTCACAGCTAAAGCAGTGAAGCTAAAATTCTTTATATTCTGTACCTCTGTAATTCTCTTCAAGAAATTTATTCCAAGGAGGAAAATAAAAGGTATTATACAAATATGTTTATTGTACTGCTATTCACAATAAGGATAATTTACAACTGCCAAATATGAGATTAACTATGAAAATTATAGTACATTAATATACTTAGAAATAAGTAGCTATTAAATCTTATCAACATATAGATCATGTTTGATACATGGAAACACTTAAATACTAGTAACAATCATAAAAACTATACCGAAGCAAAGATGTTAGAGGAATATGGAAGAGAATATAGAGTTTTCAGCTTATATAATAAGTTGTTTACCTTTTTATTTACTCAGTTAATAAAGTTTTAAATATTTAAATAACAAAAATTTTAAATAAAAATTTCAAAACAAAAATAAAAGGAATTTTGTTTCTATAGTATTAATTTATACTATAAATTTACATTAGGCAAATAGACTTGTTGGCTTGTATAAGGAACAACCACATATAACCTTGTTTCTATGGAAAAAATGTTTCAGAATCTCAAACTAAATTAGCAAGTGGTCCTTTACAACACAACCACACTATACTGGGAACAGTCTACTTTAGTGTCTGGAAGAAAAAAGTCAAAGCAACATTGTGAGTTCAGGTGTTTCTGATGCACTAAGATTACTGTACTAATGAAACAAACAGTATTTTTATCCTCTCTTCTCTAAGCAGTGTCCATATTCATGAAGAACCACATCCTTGTAATACCTTTCAATTTTCCTGTCTTTCTGTTCTTTCTTCCAAATTTTCCCTTTCCCAAAATCCATCTTTTCTTCCCATACTATCATAAAAAAATAAAATCACTAAAATTATGTTTAAATCTTAAACAATATCTGAAAAAGTAACTTGTCACTTATCAAATAGCATAGTCATCTGAAAGCAACGACTAATTTTTGCAAAACTGTGTGCATTGAAGCTGGGCAGTTAAGAGATACCACTTCCCAGTAAGAAATAGTAAGATGAATAATCATACCATCAAACTGGTCTTCACCTTCAGTCATGAGCTCATCATCAGAGCAAATACTCAGAACATTTACCAACATTTCTGTCACTGTTCAAAAAAGAAAAAGTTACATGTTAGCTGACCATACACAACTGTCTACATGTATACATAGCAACTATTCCTACAAATGGTCAAATAATTTTTAACTCAAGAAAACACATTCTGATAGTAAGAATAATGGAATTTAAAAAATGTGAAGGCTTTCAAAATGAAAGAAATTCAATGGATAACAAGTCAGAGAGAGATTCTTTTTTTTCTTTCATTTTTTAAAATTTATTTTTCATGGCTGGGTGCAGTGGCTCATGCCTGTAATCCTAGCACTCTGGGAGGCCAAGGCAAGAGGATCGCTTGAGCTCAGGAGTTCGAGACCAGCTTGAACAAGAGGGAGACCCTGTCTCTACTAAAAGTAGAAAAATTAGCCAGCCATAGTGATGTGTGTGCCTGCAGTCCCAGCTACTCAGGAGGCTGAGACAGGAGAATAGCTTGAGCCCAGGAGTCTGAGGTTGCTGAGCAGGCTGAGGCCATGGCACTCTAGCCCAGGTGACAGAGCAAGATTCTGTCTACATATATACATAGCAACTATTCCACCTGACTACTGCACCTGACTACTGCATCTGACTACAGGTGCATGCCACCATGGCTGGCTAATTTTTTCTATTTTTAGTAGAGACGGGGTCTCCCTCTTGCTCAGGCTGGTCTCAAACTCCTGAGCTCAAGCGATCCTCCTGCCTTGGCCTCCCAGAGTGCTAGGATTACAGGCATGAGCCACCATGTCCAGCCCTTCTATATATATTTTTCCTTCTCTTTTTCCTTGCAAGATTTCCAGGATTCTACTCTTCTGGTTTTCCTATCTTTTGGACCATTTTTTCCCCCAAATTTGGATATCCTCGGGATTCTTTCTGCAGTGTTCTTCTTTTTATATGTCCGATTTCTTGACAATTCCACCCATTACCATAGTTATAGTTTCAAGCATCACCTCTTTGGAGATGATTCCAAAGTCTGTATCTCTAGTCTTGACCTCTCCCTTCAGGCTCTGAATTTCCTTGCTGGTTTTATTGACAATTTTCTTAAACCATATGCATATTGTCTGTTTCCCTAACTAAAATGAAAGCTGCTTGAGTGCAGGATGTTGTTTTATTCATTACTACCTAGAGCCTAGCACAGTGCCTGGCACATGACAGGCATTCAATAAATATATAACAAATGAATAGGAAAGATAAAAGAAAATTTCAATTAATAAATTAAAATGTCTATTGAATATTAGTCCCTAGCTGTTACAATGGCACCTAGAAATGAACACATCTAAAACAAAATTCAATACTACCCTTATAAAACTATTTTTCCTCCTACAAATATATTATAAACACACCACATGTTAAGAGACTGTGCTGAAGCTCTGGGATTCAGATATGAAAGGAACAGCCTTTACCCTCAAAAAGCTTACTAACTACTAAGAGATTTTATATATATATATATATATATATACACACACACACACACACACACACACATATATACACACACACACATCACAACCACAAGGGTGATGAAAACTATGCTTTAAGTATTCAAAGGTATGCAAAATGCAAAAGACCTACTGGGGAAGGCAAAGCTTTTGGTGATGACATTTGAGAGGAATCATGAACTAGGGGTTTGCCAGGTGGAGAGTATAGACAAGGCATTCTAAACACAAGTTAGAAAAATTATAAAGTAGTTCTAGAGCTCAATGGAATAGAATTGAGAGTCCAGAAAGAAAAACCCCACATTTAAGGAGAACTGATTTTTGACAATGGTGCCAAAACAATTCAGTGGGAAAAGAATAGTCTTTTCAACAAATGGTGCTAGGACAAATGGATATTCACATGCAAACGTGTAAAGCTAGACTACCCATTGCACACCACGTACAAAAATTAACTCAAAATGCATCAAAAACCTATATGTAAGAGATAAAACTATAAAACTTCAAGAAGAAAAGAGGGGTAAATTTTCAAGAGCTTAAGTTAGGCAACAATTTCTTAAATATGACACCAAAAGCACAAGCAACAAAAGATAAAATAGATAAATAGGACTTCATCAAAATTAAAATCTTTTGTGCTTACAAGGACACTATGAAGAAAGTGAAAGATAGCCCACACAATGGGAGAAAATATTTTTAAATCATCTATTTGATAAGCGACTTGCATCTAAAATATATAAAAAACACAACTCAACAATAAAAAGACAAATAACCCAATTACAAGATGAGCAAAGGATCTGAAAATACATTTAACCAAAGAAGATATATAAATGGCCAATAGGACATGAAAAGATGCTAAACACCATTATTAACTATGGAAATGCAAATTAAAACCATTTCAGGAGCTGGGCATGGTGGCTCATGCCTATAGTCCCAGCTACTTGGGAGGCTGAGGCAGGAGGATCGCTTGAGCCCATGAGTTTGAAGTTGCTGTGAGCTAGGCTGATGCCATGGCACTCTACTCAGGCAACAGAGTGATATTCTATCTCAAGAAAAAAAAAGAAATTGACATGGTCAAAGATTTAGAGATTTCAATGAAGATGAAGAGCAGCTATGACCAAAGTAAAGGTTGCTGCAATAACGAGAGTTTTCTCATCAGAGTGTGTTAATGGGTACCATCTTTACCAGACTCAAAATATCCAAGTCATCTTCAACCATTCCCACCCCTTAAACATGCAACCTCATTAAGTCTCACTGATTCTACTATTAGTTCTTCTGTTTTCCCCACTCTTATTCCTAATGCTACCAGAGCTTCTTCATAGGGATGTCTCTACTTGACTTCTGCTTGTAGCTTCATAACAGGTCTCCCAACCTCTAGTCTTCCTTCCACTCCATTTCACCACAGTAATTTTGCTAAATGACTATCATGGTCATATTCTGTATTTCGGTGGCTTGCCACCATTTATAAAAGTTCCAGCTTCTCTGTGTGGTGATCAAGATCCTCATGATCGAGCCCTGACCTAACTTTTCATTTTTTTCTACTACTGTCCTTCATACATCCTACTCGCTCATCAAATTGAACCTCTCAACATTTGTCAGAGACCTGTGCTTTCTTGCTTTCAGGCTCAGATTTGGGAAGCTCTCTTATCTAGAATTCTCTTGCTTATCATATCCATCAGCACAATTTTGCCATTCTTCAAGCCACCATTAAAAAGCTACTTTAATGCCTCTGACAGAAATAACCTCCTCTCTCCTCTCCTATAAAACTATGCTTGTCTTGGACCACCTACCATATTACATCTTATTATCATTACTTATATATCTCAAGTCCCCTATTAATCTGCAAAGACCCAAAGCTTACTTGACTCTTTTGTTTCTTAAATAAAACAGATTTTCAAAAAAAATCTAGTAAATGAATATATCTTATTTGTATGACCTTCTATAGAAGATCACACCATATTTGATCTTTTAGAACAGAGGTTCTTAAATTAGGGTCAATAAACCTAAGAGAGTTTACCAATTCACTTTAGATCTATGAGCATCCTGAAAATGCTCCATGTATGTACATATATTTGTACATGAACTTTTCCGGTACAAAACTCCATAATTTTCATCAGATTCTCAAAATGGTTCTATATTAAGAAATTAATAAATGTTTTTATGTTTATGTGTAGTTACTTTAAAAAAATTTATTATAAGAAATATTTTCTAGAATACTTGTAGACACACAAAAAAAATAACAGCTGAGATTTACTTCAAAATAATTGAGGTGTGGGGTGGGGAGTAGTGGATAAGTATATAAATGACACAAGATTGGCCATGATTTGATAACTGTTAGTAATTAGTACATATGAAATTCATATTATTCACTCTACCTTTGTACATGTTGTAAATTGTCCGATGTAATTTTTTTTTTTTTTTTGAGACAGGGTCTCACTCTGCTGCCCAGGCTGGAGTGCAGAGGCTATTCATATGCATGATCAAAGCATTCTACAGCCTCAAATTCCTGGGACCAAGCAAACTTTCTGCCTCAGCCTCCCCAGTAGCTGGGACTATAGGCCAATGTAAGATTTCTTTAGATAAAACCAAAAAGGGGTTCTTAGCCCCCAAAAGGTTACAAAAACGCTGCTTTCATCTAACTTTGGGATTAAACCAGTCTTTCAGGAAGCCTTTGGCTTAGGTTAGCTGCTTCCCAGGGACTAGACCAGAGTTAAACTGACTTTTTGGAAGCAGAACAAATGAAATGTCACTTGCTGTTTTTCACATTAAAAGAAAATTTTCATTAGAATCAAGAAGTAGTTAAGCTACCTGAACAGCTACCAAATATTAAAATAGTAAGATATGCAAAGAATTTGAGAAAATTTTCTTACTGTGTTCAACACAGGTTCAGATTCTATTCACATGTAATGTTAAAATCTGAGCTTTGCATTTTTAGAAAGATGTGAATAATTCAGAGAAGATCCACAGAAAAACAACAAAAAATAGTCAAAAGGTTTGCATACTTTCTTATCTTATAGGAGATAAGGTGAGTTAGAGTGGCAAGGAAGAACCAAAGATCACTTTGTGGCAGACTTCAAATATAGAACACTGAGAAAAGCCTACTGTTCTCCATCTTCACTTGTAAGAGAGCCACAGAAATCATATTAAATTTTCTCATCTCTCACAAGGAGTTGGACTAAATGATTAAGTTCACTTATGAGCTCTAAAACTCTATGATGCCCTGGTTTTTTGTAGGTGTACTAGTTGAGAAAAACCTATTATCTATTTCTTTCCTTGTTTAAACATTCACAGTATAAACATTTAGATTAGATATAATGAAATATTTTCTTACATGGGAACTTTAGAGAACCAAATTAGAGAGATCTATGAAATGTCCATTTTCTCCTACCTTATGCTCCTGACTCCTTCACCCTCCCCATATTATATTAAAATAGTTGAGTTCCAGTCTAGCCTGGAGGCAGAAGAGTGAGCAAGATAAATTCTTAAATTCGCTTTAGCCTGATGATGCTATGACTGAACTATTTCTCATATACCAAAGATAGAAGGTTGTAACTGTAATGCATCCCTTGCACCTAAGCCCTTAACTGGCCCCCTTCTCAAATGCTAAAGGGTAATTCTAGCTTCATATTAACTTAATGTTGAACCTACTGAGTAAAAGAAGAAGACCAAAGGCAATTTGCAGAAAACCTATTTAACCAACAAAGTTTAAGTATTAATTTTCAATCTTAGAACCACAAATTGCCTTGGCAGAAGGAACATATTTCATGCAGAAAGGAACATTTTGTAACACGGAAGAGGTGAGAAAAAATTAGAGAGAGGATATAGAACAAAATGTTTTACAATCATGTCTATACTCTCATACTATCATTTTCCACATATGAAAACTGAGGCATTGCCTTGTGAAAACATTAACACTAAAATGGAAAAGAAGAATGTCGTAAGTAATGAAATCCTAAGAATTTTAAACAAAAGTTAGAAACAAAATTTCTTAAATTACATGTATTTTCTTTTAAAAGGCCTTTTAAGTATGTACTAATAGATGTTCCTCTAAATTATAAGAAAAGCATCACTACTAAAATTTTATACATTTTTTTATATAGAAGAAGAAATATTAGGTTGGAATCGAAATTTCTCTATCATTTCTCTCAGAGTACAGAATTGCTATAAAGTGACTAATATTGCCAAAATGAAGGCTTTTAAGTTCTTTCATGAATTTCTGTGGCATGCCCAAAAATGGTGTTAAAATATGCAGAAGGGTCCACTCCAAAAAAAAAAGCTATCCCTTCATTCCTTCATAAATGATTTAAGCTAAAGAAAAAAAGAAAAAAAATCCAACAGCTGAAGACAACATCAGGCTATTTATAAGTCTTCTCCCAGTCCCCCAGACACTCTCATATGGGGGCTGTAAACAGCTAACTAAAATATCTTTGAGGCTCTCCTACCCACACCCGCTGACACAAGTAGAGCCGTAACCATAGTGAAACTAGACTCTAGTTTCCTTTAGCAAGATGTGCCTATGATAGTAAACTGGAGTAAATGTAACAGTAATGAAACAATTCTTTTTTTTTTTTTTTTATAAAAATCATACCTTTTTCTCCAACAAACGGTAAAGACCATGTGAAGACATCCATAAAATTGGGCAACCAGTACGGATGTGGAGAACAGTTAAACTGTCGAATATTCATCACATTATTTTCATATTTTAATACAGCAGCTGCAAGATAATTTGAATGTCAATGTAACAATTTGTCTTTAGCCTCAAAAGTATAAAATACATAAAAGCAGAAAATATCTTTTTAAGAGGGAGGGGCATCAGGGGTGAGTGGAATCAAGGTTGGTAGAGGGAGAAATGAACTCATTTTTAGTAGTAACATCTTCTGTTTTTAACACACTTTTATGTACATCAATAGTCAGATCTTCACTTATTACTATTAATAAAATTTCCAGATTCTTTCCACAATGTCTGTTTTACTTTATAATCCAATGATGAACATGCACTTTTACTAAATCCAAAATTGTGAAAACTCAATTTTTAGAGGAAACATCGAATGGCAATAAGCAATTTTCTAGGTTTTTAAAGTTCATATAAATTGAGGAATTTAAGAGAGTCTTTAGCTGCAGGCAACCTGAGAAGTACAGCTGAATGGTAATAAAGCAAACAAACAAAAAATTCCACTAATTTGGAGCATTTTATTTATGAATGTATGAATGTATTTGTTTCACTTAATATGGAAAATGAGACAAAACTATTATAAAGAAATATTTTACTTCATTTAGGGAAAAAAAAACACTAAAATACCAAAAGAGAAAATATTATAACCAAATAATGCAAAAGTAACATATTCATCTCCATTTCAGATATAATATGCTGACATAATTAATATCTTAAATTAACCTACATAGATTTCAGCCATTGGTTATATTACTTTATGGAACACTGGGTTAGCAGGAGTAGATTTGAATCTAAAACTACAGCACATACTAGCTGTGCAATGCTTGGTAAATTATTCAACTAATATGTTTCTCACTTCTAAAATAGTTTATTTTAAGATCACAGAATGTATGTTACATGAAACTACATAAAAATACAAAATGCTGTGCACATATAATAATTATGTGGTTTTAAAAAAAATTCTGACAAAAAGTATTGAAATGTAGATGTTAAATTCCAAGAATTGTGATTCTGGCTAATGCAGAATCAAAAGCAATCCTGCTACATGTTACCATTTACTAACTTAACAGGTGTATGTTTGTTCCCCTTACGAAATTCCCATGTGAAATGAAAGAACTTTAAATTAACCTCAGAAATTATGAGCTGATACCAAGTTTCCAGGCCTTATTTACAGGTGAAAAAAGAGAGAGAGAAAAATCTAGAAAATTGCCTTTTGGATGGAATGAAACATTACAAACATATACATACTATGTAAACACTCAAATCATTAACACTATTCTATGTAGACTTAAAACTATCAAGAGACATTTGATTTTGACAAGACAGAGTCAGTGGTTTGAGTTTCTTTTCTAAGTACTAAAAAAATTGATCCCTTAACCTCCTGAGTCCAACTGACAAAGGACAACCAGTAAGGCAGTACTTAACCCGGCACAGAACTCTAGCTCCTTTAATACTGACAAGGGAAGTCACAATTGAGGAATTAGAGCACTGGTAGTTTGTTAAATGTTAACAGTCAATTCTGTTTTTTATAATGGAGTCAAAACTTAGATATCTTTCTTTGCAAAAATGAAGTCACATTTCATTAGATAGCTACAGTATAAGTTCTTATGGCATATTCTGTACCAAAGTTACCCAGCATACTACTGTTTGATCTCAGGCAAATCTTTAATCTTTTAACCATCATCTCCCATCATCCAAAAAACTCTTTTTCTGCTCCTCTTTTGAACTTACACCATGACCCTTATTTAGCAATGACCTCATCATCTCCCTAAATGTACTTTTAAGTCTTTAACCTTCTGTTCTTTCCTCCTGGCACATACACTCCAATCTGATCCTGAAGCTATGGCATAGTCAACTGAATTCCAGACATGTCAAGACAGAATAGAAGCTGGCCTCTTAATTTCCTCTTCTGAAGATGTGAACTACATAAACATAGTCAATCTCATCTTCAATGTCCTTGGCACACACTTAAACTAGATTGAAACTTTTTGGTATCATCTGTCAATAGTTATGTTTAAAATAAAATGAAATCCAATTACTATAGACAGATCAAATTTACAAGGACAAAGGGGAAATGAAAACCACTGGAGCAGAAGGTAAAGAAAAAAAGATATAAGAAAAAATGGGAAAAAGCAGTAGAAAGAGAAGAACATATCCTTCAAATGAGGTCAGAATGGCTTAATCAAAGAAAGTTCAAATACAAAAAAGTACTTCATGGGGCAGTGATAAGACTGTGGAGGTAAAAGTAGGGAATAAGAAAGGGAAAGAGAACCTAGATCAGAAAACACAAAATAAGAAACATGATAAACTAAACAAGGAGACAGTGCAAAAAAAAAAAAATCATCAAAGCAGCAGCAGCTTTATACAAACAACAAAAATTCTCTTGATTTTAAGGGGAAAGATTTAAGAAAGGAGAGTTTGAGAAATTCATGTTTGATTTTGCTTGATATACTTAACTCAGAGCACTTTTTACAAAACAGTTTTTATAAGTGACAAGTTGTGGAATGGTTATATATGACTCAGTTTCACATTTTGGATTTTTATTTCTTGTTCTCTCCCCTCCCTTATATCTTATAGTTTTTTATAATGAGATTTGGATAGATATAGTTTCATACAACACCCCTTTTCTATTTTCAAAAAAATAAGTCAATTAAAATGCTAAGTTGTTTAACAATTTTTTTTTATCAACGACATCTTACCTTTATTATTGTAGACATCTAAGTAATTAGGTGCCGAAAAAATTGTTATTAATGAAGGGAACCCTGTAGTTTGACTTTTTCTGTACATTCTATAGCTGCAAAACAAATAGCTTAATATGCATCGTAAAGCATCAGTCATGGATACTAAGATTGATTTGTATTTAAGGTGTTAATTTGGGTCAGGGAAACAGAATTCTTACCCTGCATCTTGAGCTTCATGAGCTCTAATAATCGATAACAAATTATTGTTTTGCAAAAATTCACACACTGCTGGATAGCTGTGGGGGAAAAAGAGTAAATTAAGTAAAATGATGATTTTTTTTTGTATGTAGTATATGCTATGTTAGCAACTAAAATGTGATTAATCTTGGATATTTTTCCTTACTTATAAAAATAAGAACATCCTCGAACTGTATTGTGACTAAAATGTTCCTGTGATTTTTCATTTCCAAAATCTTCAGAAGGATCGGACCATAGCAAGTCACACATTGGTCCAAATGCAGGTGGCTCTTTGAATCTATCTAACTGTGAAAGAAAAGAAAAAAACAAAGAACAGAAATAATTCATCAAAAAATAAGGACAGAATGAACACAGGAAAGCAGTACCAACTTTGAATATAGTCCATACTACATAGTTCTGAATGATTAGAAGCTAGTTCCTTAAAATCTCATCAGTATATTAAATTTTTCGTATTACTTAATCTTGGCAGTAAAGAGAATTTTGAAGCTTCTACTCTCTACTCAACAAAATACTATAAATAGTAATCAACCTTGGAACTAAAATATATACTCACTCTCCTAATATCATCCAGTGTGTGTATTTCTGGTGAAAGTCCACCATGAACACAAAGAAACTGTTGGTTTAAAAGTGCAGCAAGAGGCAGGCTATCAAAAGCTTCCATACAAGCTTCATAGACTCTTTCTGAATATTTAATTTTACCTAGAAAAAGAAAAAATTAAATAATTGAAAATTACTATCATTTTTAAAACATATACAGACACACATATATGTGATTTTTATTTCTTATTCTCTCCCTTCCCTTATTATCTGTTAGTTTTTTGTTTTTTTTTTTTTTTTTTGAGACAGAGTCTCACTTTGTTGCCCTGGCTAGAGTGAGTGCCGTGGCGTCAGCCTAGCTCACAGCAACCTCACACTCCTGGGCTCAAGCGATCCTACTGCCTCAGCCTCCCGAGTAGCTGGGA
>CAUYSK010071498.1:0-25896 GCA_963575035.1 Avahi laniger | reverse complement strand
TAGGTCCGAGGCAAGGCCACATCCCACTCCTGCCCACTGGACTCCTCAGTTGGCTCAGCACAGACGTTCCCCTCACTCCAGTCAGACCCAGGTGAGCCAGGAGGGAGCTGGAGCTCGCCGGGCCTGGTTAGAAATCTCTCCCGCCAAGCCTCGTGGGGGGGACTCAGCAGTTTCGGCTTCTGACACCCGGTGGGTGATTTCACAAGTGTTAGACGGTGACTTTCATATGATTGGCAGCTCAGGGAAGAGGGAAAAGCCCTTTCTGTGACTCTCGCAGGCAGGGTGACAACAGGTATGTGAACGGAGCAGCTTGGCACGAGGCGGGGCCGAGAATCCCCGTCAGCTCCAGGCCGAGTCGGCAGGTCCTGGCTGGATGTGTCCCAGGACATCAAAGCTGCGCAGACTGAAGTGGGACTTGTCCCCGTCCAGGCGGCCTCTGGGCGGGTCAGCTGGCCTGGAGAAAACAACAGGGCCTCAACGTGACAGTCCCCGCATTCTGCAGACTTGAAAGGGAAATCCTCTGGATTCTGACTGGACTCCTGGGGCTCAGCCCTGGCCGTGTCCTGAGGCTGCAAAGAGGAAGAAAAATCTGGAAAGGGCTGCGTGTTGCCGGGTGGGGTTCTTGGGGTGATCAGAGAGGGCGTCGTGCCTGCAAGGATTCAGGAGCCTGGGCTGCTCTGTGCCTCCGTGTGCCCTCGTCTCTGCTGAGGGACACCGCGGACCCCTCCCCGCCCGCTCCCTGTCGCCCTCACTCAGCCACCCTGCTCTGTGGGTGCCTCCTCCTCGCCGTGACCCCCGCGGACAGACTCCGTCCCTGTGCCTCCCCTCTCCGTCGTCTGTGCTCTTCCCTGGCTGTCTTGGGGTTTTATTTGCATTTCCCTTCCCGTGCCCACAAAGGCAGGACACAGAGGAAGGCCAGCAGAGGGCAAAGAGCACTAGGGCTGGAGCCGGGACACGGAGGAATGCTCGGTGCGTGACTTTGGGCAAACGGTGGAGACACTGCCTCTGGACATCGGTGTTCCCTCCTTGTGGGGCTGGGTGACCCGTGCCAGCCCCAGTGCCTGGGCTGTGCCAGTGCCGGTGCCAGGGCGGGTGCAGAGAAGGGGCCTCTGCCCCGGCCCTTACAACCTGAGAAGAACAGTGTGTGTATGTTCTCCCTCCCTCCCCACCCCGCTGGGAGTCTCTCTCTCTCTCTCTCTCCCCGCCCCCCCCACACACACACCTATAGGCTGAATCAGAATGTTCTTAGCCCTGACTCACTTTAGTGGCTCTTTGCTGTCAGGTGTGACTCTACACTCCTGTTTAGTTTTCACAGTTTGGTGAAATGAAGCTGTTAAGACTGATTTTCTTTTGCTGCCACAGATGTCCACATAATTGCTGGATCCTCGTAGTGGTGAAAATGGCCTGTTGCCCTGACCTCAAAGCAGACCAAGGACATGGCAGTCAGAGTCAGAGAGATGCAATCAGACAAAGCCAATGAGAGAGTTGCAGAGCCGAGTCTGGCAGGACTAGACCTAGAATTGCACCAGGGAAGAACATGGAGTTACATGTGAATTTCTGCAGAATCCACTTGACCTGCTTCCTACTTGGTGCCTTATGGCTTCCACTAACTCCAGTGCACAAAAGGACAGTGTACTTCTGATTAATCAAACCCCAATCCTTCTTGCACCCAGACCCTGAAGTGATGTATGTCTTGATGACCTTTAAACATCAAAGATTAATTAGAATAAACATTTCTCACTTTCAGAACAATTTACATGGGGATAGGATTTTGTTTCAAAGTAGAAAGACTAATATAAATGGGATATCTGTGTGAATATTCAAAATCCAAAGCTAAGAGTGTCAAGTGTATTCTGGACTCAGGACTGCAATATGACCTAAGGGTTTGCTTCTGTCAGAATATGAAATATGTTGTTTTCTATTAGGAAGAAGAAAATAAATATATCTTAATGTGTGCTATGTATGTGCCAGGCACTTTACATACATTAATTTATTTGATCCCAACCATAAATCTCTAGGGAGATATTTGATTCCCTTTTTACAAATGAGAAAACTTGAAGAGGAGACACAACAGCTATAATGCCAAAGCCAGAGCTGTAACCCACTCTGAAGTGACGGATTCTGCAAAAATTCGTGTGTATCCCCATGCCATGCCATAGCATGTGACCTCATCAAACCACATCTCTGCCATCTTCTGTCACCACAATTAATTTAGTCTTAGCTCATTTTGTTCCTGGTACAATGCTAGTGGTATGGCTATTACAAAAGAACAAGATGATTCCTCTCTTTGGAGAACTTACTGGTTTGAGAGAAATTAGAGCCACAGACACAAAACAATTGGAGCATATTTGGTATTTAATGGAGGTGGAGGAAGATGTTGAGTTAGTGAGTGAATAAAATTCAGCTGAGTGCAACTAGATGGCTGTCAGATGAGGTCTGATTAGGGAATCCATCCTAGGACAGACAGCAAAGAGGGGAGGGGCAGGAGCCGTGAAAGACAAAGTTGGCAGGGGAGAAGGGAGCTGCGGGCTGGCTCAGGGTGGGAAATTCAACCCTCTGCAGTGGTTGACCCCAATCGGTTCACTTCCATTTTAGTCGGCAACAAAGAGATTTCAAATCTTATCTGAATTTGAGAAGAAACGATTACTTTTAATTTTCCCTTTATTGTTCTGATCCTTATTTTCTTTTTCTAATGTCCTTTTAAAATTCTGCATTTCCTATAGAGGGGTTTTCTTCTTTCTTTTCTGCTCATGCAAACCTAAGCAAAGAGGGGCTGTCCCTAGAGAAGGCCTGCCCCTCTTCTGTTTCGGGAATTACTTGTTTCGTTCCTCAAAGCCTCAACCACATTCTCTTTCATCTGTGTTGCCTGAAATTTGTGCCGAAGCTTGACAGGAGTGTGAGTATCCTGGCTCTTTCACCTCTCAGGTGGGATGACTCGGAGACAGGTGTTTTATACTGGATCCCAGAGTGTCCCCAGTGGAAGTTCACTTGCGTGGCCACAGTAGTAGCCGGCTTGGTGATGCACCTGCAGTCACCTTCCCTGTGTCACCGTCTTATCCCACTTGCCCACCCCCTTACCAGCCATCCCTCTGCCCCCCAAATAAGCCACCAGCATTCTAATCCTTGCCTCTGATTCTGTTTCTGGGAGAGCCCAAACTAAGACAAATATGCAAACAGACCTATACTCGGAAGGTGAAAAACAAAAGGAAATCATATATATTGATGAATAAATTATGTTTTCTATACGTGGCATCAGTCAAGATATTCTGTACTGAATGTGGGTTATATTGGCATAATAAACTCAAAATTTCAAATAATTGCAAAAATTTTTCCTAGTTAGCTTTAAAAGATGCTTTGTGTTTTCATTTGTTTATGAGACTAACTGGTGACTAGAAATAAAATAACAGAGCCACTAATGAAAAGACCCCTCCTCAACTGCTTACCTTGTTCCTGCCCACTATTCTGTGTTAGAGAGGTTTTAGCTTGATGTGAAACACTGGCTTAAAATGCATGTCTGCTGTAGTTGTTCATATCATAAAATCTTAAGCCCCTCAGCTGAATGAATAGACCCCCTCTTGGCCAAGGGGACCCACCCCCCCCAAAAAACCCGAAAGGTGAGTTACCAGCCAGGAGGAGAAGGGAGGTCAGACACGCCAAATTATGCCCTGTCCCTTTTGAGGTATTCTTTGTAACAAGAAGATACAAAATCATTAACAACTGGTGACCACACCTGCAGGTCATCAATTTACTTAACAGATCATCTGAATTTGGGTATATGTCTGGTGGCTTGTCTCTGTTTAACAAACTTACCTTAACTTAAAACGTTCCAAGCCTTTAGACAAAGCTTCATTTCTTTAACCAATTACAAATCAAAGAATCTTTAAACTCACTTATAATCTATAATCCCCTGCTTTGAGATATCCTGCCTTTTCAGGCCAAACCAATGTATGCCTTCCCTGTATTGATTTATGACTTTAAGTGTAATTCCTGTCTCCCTGAAATGTATAAAACCAAACCATAACCCAAACATGGAGAGACCACTTGCTCAAGGCTTCTTGGGCATGGCTCTCTAGGCCATGGTTGCTCAGAATGCACCTTTTCAAATTATTTTACGGAGTTTGGGCTCTTTTCCATTAACATTAGGAAAATTACTGTGTTTTCATTTGATCTCTTTCCTCATAGAAACTTGAGTGGTTGGGAAAGATAGACATAAACAAGAATATGAACTGAATAGTTTTCAAATCTACCTGTTGATTACAATTATTTGCCCACAGAACTGGAAACAAGACTTGCTGCAGATAATGCATTGCATGCTCTTGAAAGCAGGTAGCATCCTTCTGTTTGAAGCCTGGATGTCCAGATCTCCAGGAAGGCTGGAATTGGAGAATTGGAGACCAGGAAGATAACTGGTCCCAGCTCACGTCTCATGTTCCCAGAAACATGCAAGATTCTCTTCTACCACAAGTTTCTTCTGCTGATGTGCTTCAGTTTTAAGTGATTGGATTTCCTTGTAGACCATGTCAAAGGTGTATTTTCTTCATATCATTAATAGTTTTGCCTGTATTGTCTCTAGTTTCTGAAACTTCATCAAATTCTCTTTCTCTTTGGTATATTCTTCAGACTTTTCTAAAAACACTTGATAAAGAGGATTTCATTATCTCCAGGATACACTTCCCAATGGAACTTTCTAGTCTCTGTTCAGCTGTAAATTTTATTATCCCAATTGCTTCATGTATAGTCTAGTTGTTTTTTCCTTCAGCTCGACCGTGAGCCCTTGAAGGCTGGAATTGAAGCATGTTCTTGTAATTACCATAAACCAGCACTGAACACATAGTAAGAGTCAATAAATACTGGCTAGTTGATTCACTCATGCAATCTGCAACGGTAAATGTGGTACCTGCAGGGTTTTAAACCTAATTGAGAATCCACACATGGAAATCACACGTAGAATGGCACCTCCGTCATGGCTTGCTTTCTTATCCAAATGATTTTGCAACTGTTTAAGGCTGTACAGTTTACAAAGCACTTTCAAATGCCATGTTTATTTCATCTTCACAGTAGACTTTTGAGGTAGAGACGGCAAGACTTAGATCTCCATTTCACAGTTGACGAACCCAAGGAGAAGGGATTTGTACATGGTTATGAGGCTGGTATATTGTGGAACCAGAACTGGAGCCCAAGCCTTTTCAAATTGATTTAATTCCATAAAGATCTTAATGCCTACAGTGCTATGTACAAAATTGGAGCTAGGTTCAAAGAAAATTTAGTATATGTTTCTGAGCATTGTGTCTCCCCAATTTTATGACCAACCTTACAGAAGCCCTGCAAGGTCAATTTTAGCTTCTTTTGCTTAATGCTTAAGAGCTTAGGTATTGTAGTCACCCTGCTTAGGCCTCACCACTTAATTGCTATTAGTTTGCCCGGCTGTAAAATGCAGGTAAATATACTTACCTCATGAGTCTGTTAAGACTGAGCCAGGAAATATATAGCAAGCCTTTAGCAAAGTGCTTCAATAAACAATAGCAATTATCCCATTACTCCTTTGTAATCTTTGGGGCTTTTTTTTTTCTTTTCTTGTAAATCACAGCCATTCAATGAAGTTTTGAAACTTCATTGGTTTAACTCTTTTTAAAAAAGCTTTATTGATATAATAATAAAATGTACTCACCAGCAACTATCAGAATTTTTTAATAGTTGCTTCACATCCTTACCAATGCATAGTATCTGCAGTTCTCTTTATTTTAGGTATTCTAATAGGTATGTAGCTGTAACTGATTGTGGCTTTACTTTGCATTTCCTTGATGATCAATGACATAGAGCATCCTTTCATGTGCTCATTTGCCATGCTTGTGTCTTCCTTTGTGAAGTGACTGCTCAAATCTGCTTATTTTAAATTATCTGTCTTCTTATTACTAGTTTTAAAAGTTCTTAATATATTCTGATCCTTCATCAAATATATGTATCATGAATACATTCTTCCAGTGTGTGACTTGTCTTTTCATTTTCTTAATGATATTTTTCAAAAAATAAAATTTTGATTTGATGAAGTCCAATTTATCAACTTTTTCTTTCATGGTTTGTGTTTTTTTGTGTTCTAAGAAATCTTTGCTTACTCCAAGATTGTAAAGACTTACTCTTCTGTTTTACCCTAGTTTTATAGATTTAGCTCTTATATTTAAATCTATGATCCATTTGAATTAATTTTTATTTATGCTGTGAGATAAGGGTCAAGGTTCATCAATATCCAATCCTTTCAACACCATTTGTTGAAAAAAATATTTTTTCTCCATTGAGTTGCCATGGCGTCTTTTAAAAAAATCTATCTACCATTTATGTGTGGGCCTATTTCTGGACTCAATGTTAATCTAAATGCCTTTTATCCCGCTGATACCAGACTCTCTTCATTTCTTTAGCTTTATAGTAAGTCTTGAAACAAGGCAATGTGAATCTTTCAACTGTGTTCTTTTTTTTCAAATTATTTTGGTTTATTTAGGTACTTTGCATCCCCATATAAATATACAATTGGCTTATCAATTTCTACTACATAGCATACATATAAAAACCTGCTGGGAGTTTGATTGGAATTGCATTGAATCTATATATCAATTTGGGAAGAATTCACTTCTTAACAATATAGAGTCTTCTAATTTGGGGTATGGCATACCATTCAATTTATTTAGGTCTCCTGTAATTTTTCTTGGCAGTATTTTCTAGATTTCAGTACAAGTATTGCACATGTTTTATTAAATTTATCCTAAAGTATTTCATGTTTTTAGAGGCTATTGTAAATTGAATTTTAAAAATTTCATTATTCAATTCTTGATTGTAATATATGTAAATAGAAATGATTTTTTTACCTCATATCATGTGACCTTGCTAAAGTTACTTATTAATGTGTATATTTTTTAGGATTTTCCATGTACACAACTATTTTTTCTACAAATGCATTTTATTTTTTGTATGTCTGCAAGTTCTATTATCGTAGCTGCTTTAAAGTCCTTGCCTGCCAATTTCACCTGGGTTGTCTCAGGGTTGATCTCCCTTGATTGTCTTTTTCTGTTGAATATCAGTCACATTGTCCTGTTTTTTTGGTAGATCTAGTAATTTTTCATTGTACCACCAACATTAAGAGCAATACATTATAGAGACTCTTGATTCTGTTAGGTTCCTCCAAAGAATATTGATTTTTTTAAAAAAGCAGGCAGAACCAAAGTCTTACATATCAGTTCAGTGCTCAGCCTTAATTAGGTTGGTTGGAGTCTGCTTCACCTATAATGATACAGGAGTCGACCAGAAACACGAGCCGAATTCATAGGCAGATTTTGGTACTCTCCCTCTCTGACTCCGTTTTTTATGAACTTTCTATCCTTACTTTCCAGCAGCTATGGTTGTCCTGATGTTTGCCCCCTGGTTCTTCAAGCAATAACGTTATGGGTTTCTATGTCCTGTGAATGTGAACTAGGTCTGCCTTTAGGCTAGCAGCTTTAAAACAAAATAAAACAAAACAAAACAAAAAATAGGAAACTCACCCAAAGCCATTCCCGTCTAGATTTCAAACCCTCTTCAATATCTGCCTTTTACTTATTCTCCAACCCTTTCAGGTAGTTATTTTAAAGTATTTTGTCCAGTTTTTCTAGTTGTTACTTGCAGTAAGAGCTCCTCAGCTGTCACTGGGAGTGGAAGCTGTCTTCATGGGAGATGTCTAGTTCCTACAGCAATTCAAAGAAGATCTGAGAAGAGACATAATTTTAGGCTTTGTTATAGATCATTGGATACCTTATGAAAACTCATGTGTAGGTGTGACTCTAGAATGATTCTCCCTGTTATTTTTCAAAGACAGACTTATATTTAAACAAGGTAATTTCCTCTCAGAGGCCATTTGCCAGGGCTCCTTGCCTAATGCAGAAGAATGCTGACAGAATCTTCCCACAGTCAGGCTATGAGGGCAGAGCCAGGCTTCCAGAGTAGCAATCCTTCAGAAGAATGTCCCCGGAGGCAAAAGCAGACCTAGAAGCTGCCTCTTCTATGTGATGGGCTGGACTCTCCAATAGCTGCCCAGCTCCCCAGGAAGCACCTGCCTCTCTGGGTACATTTTCGTTGCCTGGTCATGAGTTTACCCTGGTGGCAGAGGTGTCTGAACTCACTTCACATGGCAGAAATTCAAAATAGCTCTCCTGCTCCAGGAATGGAGCAGCCACCTTGGACGGAAGGAAAGGGAGGAGAAAGCTGATAGAGCACTCTCTGGGAGCACATTTTCTTCTCAGATCACTACATGAAACTTTGCAACTGGTTCTTATGTAAAATATCATTAGATTGGAAAGAAAGCCACTCAGTATGCACTTTTGGCATTATTCCACCCACATTGAATAAGGTAACACTTCCATCTCCCAACCCTCTCCATCTGTTTCTGCTGCCAGAATACTACTTGGCCTCAGCAGTACACTGAGGGATGGGCTCCCTTCCCAGCTTGTTACTCTCAAACCTTCCACTCCGACCACAAAGGAAAGGCCAATCGTGATTTATTCTTTGAACCACATGGTTGCTCAGAGGAGGCTGAACAAAACTAGGACTCTTCTGGAAAAGAGGAAGGGAGAAGCATCGTTGAGCAGTAGTCAACTGTATCACTTCACCTGAATATTCTTTACTAAACCTATTTGGATATGAATAGGTTTTGAAGTATTTGTTAATAACTGACACCATATGTATCATAATCCACTCGCACTAAAACCTGACTGTGCACAGCAATCATCTGGGGAGCTTTTGAAAATGCTGATGCTGAGTCCTTCCTCCAAAGATTCTGGTTTAATTGGGCTGGAACAAAGCCTGTGCAATAGGATTTTTAAAAGCTCTCCAGGTGATTCTAATGTATAGGAAAATTTGAGAACCATCGTTGTAGTTTGCTATGGTTTGAATGTATCCCCCAAAAAGCGTGTGTTGGAAACTTAATCCCTAATGAGATGATGTTGGGAGGTGGGGCCTAATGAAGATGTTCAGGTCATGAGGGCTCCATACTCATGAATGGACCACCCTCATGGTGCCAGTTATAATAGGGATTGAGGCTGTGACTTTGATCCCTTGCTCTCTCGTGTCCTCTCTTTGCCCTTCTGCTGTGGGATGACACAGCAAGAAGGTCCTCACCAGATGCCAGTTCCTTGACTTTGGACTTCCCAGCCTTCAGAACCATGATCCAATAAATTTCTGTTCACTCTCAATTACCCAGTCTGTGGTATTCTGTTATAGCAGCACCAATCAGGCTAAGACACAGTCCATTGCTATTTTACACATTCCACATAGAAAAGAGAACTAAAAATGTAGTTGCCCTTAAAAGCTAATATCAATAATACCAGACTTTTGATAATTGGTATTTTTTATCTGCTATAATTGGTGTGGGCTGCCATGTGTACGAACGATTAAAATTCCATTTTAGTATTCAGAATAATCATTCTAGTCCACCCCAACCTGACACATACACGCCTACCAGTGAAAACCCTGTATCCTTCGCTAGGCCTCCTCCTCATTCTGACCTTAAACTTGTTTAAGAAAATTCCTGGAGCTTACTCAGTGCCAAGGGCCAGTCCCAATTCTAAACACATCATGGAAAAAGAAACGTAGAATTAGCTAGCTCTTCCAGCAAGCCTTCTGTCTTCTCTGCCATTACTCCTGCTACCGCGCCATGATGCAGTTAATACAGGTGTCCACATGCTCCCTGCTGCTGCCTTGATCCCTTTGCTAGATGCAACCAGCAATGGCTTTTCAGGTTATTATAAAAATGACAAAGTTACACTTCAGTAGACACCCATTGTATGTAGTTATTCATTCTTCCAAGTCCCTAACTCAAAGAAAAAAACAAAATTTTTGTTTGTTTGTTTGTTGTTTTTTTGGTTTGGTTTGGTTAGCTGGTTAGATGAAACTTGAGTCAGAACAGAAAAGCTTTGTTTTAAAAGTTGCTACTGACTTCTTTGTCTGCTTGGGATTTAAGTGTCCCCTCTCAATTATCCAAACATAAGGTGAATAGGCACTTAATACCCTGGAAGATAAGATGACATTTATGGCCTGAAAACAAACAAACAAACAAAAAAACTAGTTTACTTCTTGTCCCAGTGCCTCTTGTTATGCAGAATTGGTCCATAAAGAGTTAAACATTTTGTAGGGAGGAAGGTAAAAAAGGTTTTCTGGGAATTGAGTGTATCTCTTTTCTTTTGAAGTTCACTATGGTCCTGACTGCAGTATACCAGCAGGATAAGACTTGGAGGGCCCTCTCAGGGTCTGGCCCCTGACCTGGACTCATGACCAGGCTTGGACATTCCCAAAGTTGGTTCAGCTCAGCATGTGGCTGACACTAGAACACATCCCTAGCTTCCCAGGCATAAGAGCTGACCAGCTGAGAGTGAACCAAAATGCTTATCCTGCGAACCCCAGCAGGACACCTCTCCCAGTCCATTTCCAATGCTGAAGCAGCAGAGAGAGGCAGCAACCATACTCCCAAATGCAACCTGCTGGGGCTCTGTCTAGATGGGCAGCTGCTAGCCACACGTGGCTTCTGAGCACCTGAAATGTGGCTAGTCTGAATGAAGACCTGTCCTAAGTATAAAGAACACATTAGATTTTGAGAACTTAATCAAAAAAAGGATTGTAAAATATCTCAATAATTTTTATGTTGACTGCATGTCAAAAGGACAATAATTTGCATATACTGAGTTAAATAAAATATATTATTAAAATAATTTTGTTTTAATGTGGTTACTAAAAAATTTAAAAATCACACATATGGCCCATATTTGTGGCTTGCATTGTATCCCTATTGACCACTGCTGGTCTAGATGACCCCATTGTCACTGCCAGAGTCATCGGGAAGCAGGTAGTACCACCGGGATGCTTCAGTGTTCAAGGAATAGCAAGCCCAACTCAAAGTTGTATAAATAATAAAGAAATATATTATCTCACAGAGCAGCAGTTCAAGGTTGGAAAGCACCAGTGTTGTTAACACAGCGACTTGATGGCATCATTGGACCTGGTGCCTCTTGCCCTCCCGTTCTGCTCTCATCTGGCTCATTCAAGGTCAATATATATATTTGCAGACATCCCAAGAGTCACATCCGGATATTTTCAACATCCAGAGGACACAAAAGGCAAGTTGCCTTTCCATATTTCTCTTATTAGGAGAGAAGACTTCCTTCCAGAAGCCCCTGCTTCCCGCCGCCCACACGCACACTTGCTCTCATGTCTAATTGGCCACAGTTGGTTCACATAGTCCTTGCTGAGCCACTTGTGCAAAGTAATAAAATACAGAGTGGCTTGGAGTAATCTGGAGTGAGCATCTGTCGGGGAGAAAAGAACTGGGCCCATAATAGAAGAAAATAACATTTTGCACCAAATAACTCCTAATGTTCTTGGACAATTTGGGGGGGGGGCACAGGTTTCACAAGGGCTACTACGCATTTTGCTATTGCAACTGTGCAGATTTAGTTTGATACACAAAAGAGATGTTATCACGCTTGTATTGCCAGGCTACCATAGATTAATAAACAAATAACTTTATGGACTAAGTAGATAATATTTATTTGCTTTATCTAAAAATAAGCAAAGCAAATAAAATCCCATAGCTCAATGTGACAAAATGGAGAGAGTACTGTATCCAAAGACAGCAATCAGGGGACTGGCTTTAATAAAGTGTTCACTGGGAACTTGCTACGACACCTGTCAAGCTTGCTTGCCCTTTCTGGGCTTCAGCTGGTTAATCTTTAAAATGAATGTCCAAAGATTCGAGTTAAGTTGACAAAATAATCACATGAATTCTTCTCCCTACTCTAATTCTTCTCCCTACTCCCCTAAATGCATAGGAATGGTGATATAAATGGAATATAACACATTCAAAAAATACATGTCATAGAGAAAAAGGGAAAATCTCTTTTTAAAATAAAAAATAGCAAGTGTTAGGAAAGTTGAAGTCACGGAGCATGTGAGAAGTAGGTTCTGTCAAAGTTCCTCTGGACATGAGGGCCAAGAGAACTCTGCATCCTGGGCGACCAGGTTTTCTGGGTTAAGCTGGGGGCGGGGACGGCACGTCCAACCAGGGAATGGGGACTGAAATAACTGCTTGATCCCTCAGTTATGGCTAGAAATTTTCTACTCGCCTAGAGAGCCACCCACATATAATAAAGGCAACCAGGCCTGCACCAGGCTCAGGTGTAATACACTACCTGCTTGAGCTGAACGCCCTGAAACTTTAATGTGAGATTATTCTGGAACTGCAGTGTTTAGGAGGCCAGGCTGAGGCAGCCATGGGAAGGAGCAGGCATCCAAAAAAAGCTTCACACAAGATGAAATCTCAAGTAAAATTCACAAATCCCACAAAGAAATCTGTCACCACATGGATCCGTTATGAGACTCAACAAGTGAGAATTCATACCCAAAGAAATTGGAATGACATGTAAATCCTCAAATAACTTTAAACTTAATATGCTTAGGATCCTTAGAGACTAAGGAGGAATAGCATGCTTTCAATACTAAATGGGAGGTTGTATAGCAAGAACAAGAAGGTATGAAAATAAGCTTGTTGGAAAAGTTGGAAATTAAATTTTGCTCATTGATTTAAGAAAAATAACAACAAAAACAAACCTTAATACTTAGGCTAAAGAGGAGACTGGGAAGACCTGAAGACAGAATTAAAGAACTGGAAGATGGAGCTGTGGAATCACACAGAACACAGCCTAGAAAGAGGAGACAGAAGAACAAAAAAATTAAGAGGAAAGAAAAGCAGATGGAGGAGCTCGATTCACACATCCAGTGGGAGTTCCAGAGGGAATGAATAATGAGAATTGAATAGAAAAAGACATATTTGAAAATATAATAGCTGAAAAAAATTTCAATTGAAAAAAATATACAAATTCTCAGGCTGAAAAATCATCTTGAATGCTGAGGAAGACAAAAACAAATAAAAATAAATTCACATTTAGACAGAATGTCCTAAAATTAAAATGAATGTTAAACAATTAAAATAGTTATCCTGATTTTACAAAATTGTTTGGAGGCTCAAAGGAACAATGGGTGGGAAGGTGCCCTGCAGAGAACAGCGCATCTAACTACAATGCGCTGTGATAATCGATCAAATCCCCCCCAAACCTCCGAGTTTGGAACCAGTTGAGAAGTAGCCACAAAAGATGGAGAATGAAGATACAAATATCAGCTTTATTATGGATATATCTGGATTGAAGAACACTATCCACCTTCAAACAACATGATTCTGGTACACAATAGTATTTAGGAATCACTTCCTGTATTCATTTGCTACTGCTGTGCAACAAATTTTTAAAATTTAGCAGCTTAGAACAGCACACATTTATTATCTCGCCATTTGTGTGGGTCAGGAACCCAGACACTGCTTAGCTGGATCTTCTGTTCAGGGTCTTAAAAGATCATAAACAAGAAATTGGCCAGGAATCATTCCTTCCTGGAGCTCAGGGGTCGTCTTCTAAGGCTAGGTGGGTGTTGGCAGAGTTCAGTTCCTTGAGGATACAGGACTGAGGCTGGAGGATTCTAGAGAATTCCAACTATTCTCTGCCATGTGGCCCCCAACGTATACAGCTGACATGATAGCAGCTTGTTTCTTCAAGGCCCACAGGAGAGTCTTGCTCCAGCCTCTTAAAATTGATTTCACGATGTAATCATGGGGTGATAGCCTGGTGCCTAATCAAAGGAGTGACAGCCCGTCACCTTTGCCATATTCCACTGGTTAGAAGCAAGTCACAGGCCCATCCACACATACAGAGAATGTATTATACAGGATGTGAACACCAGGTGGCAGGAAATATTGGCAGTCACTGGTCTGCCCACTGCCCTCACTGTCCTGATCTATAAAATGGGAATAGTATTACACAAGGTTGTTATAAATATCAAACAAAATAACAATATGAGAAAGTGCCTGACACAAAGAACATGCTCAATAATACTAAATGTCCTTTTCTGGCCCACGGAGAGGGCAGGGGAGATCAGACAGCAGCATAGGAATCTGGATTTTTAGCAAGTACATCAATTCCTGTGCAAGATTCCAAGCAAGGTTTATTTTTAAAAATACAGAAAGGGTAGATACCAGTAGTGGGATTGCTGGATCAAATGGTAGGTGTGCTTTTAGTTCTTTGAGGCATCTCCATAATGTTTTCCATAGAGGTTGTACTAATTGACAGTCCTACAAACAGTGTATAAGCACTTTCTCTCTGCATCTACTCCAGCATCTGTTGTTTTGGACATTTTTTTTTTTTTTTGAGACAGAGTCTCACTTTGTTGCCCGGGCTAGAGTGCCATGGTGTCAGCCTAGCTCACAGCAACCTAACTCCTGGGCTCAAGCGATCCTACTGCCTCAGCCTCTCGAGTAGCTGGGACTACAGACATGCGCCACCATGCCCGGCTAATTTTTTCTATATTTATAATTGTCCAGCTAATTTTTTCTATATTTTCAGTTGTCCAGCTAATTTATTTCTATTTTTATAGAGATGGAGTCTCGCTCTTGCTCAGGCTGGTCTCGAACTCCTGACCTCAAGCAATCCTCCCGCTTTGGCCTCCCAGAGTGCTAGAATTACAGGCATGAGCCACCGCGCCCAGTCTGATTTGGACTTTTTAATAAAAGCCATTCTAACAGCGGTAAGGTGATATCTCATTGTGGTTTTAATTTGCATTTCTTTGATGATTAGTGACATTGAGCATTTTTTCATACATTTATTGGCCATTTGTCTATCTTCTTTTGAAAAGCTTCTGTTCATGTCTTTTGATCACTTTTGCTTGAGTTCTTTGTAGATTCTGGTTATCAGAACTTTATCAGATGTGTAGCTTGTGAATATTTTCTCCCATTATGTAGGTTACCTGTTTGCTCTGCTGATTGTTTCCTTAGCTGTGCAGAAGCTATTTAATTTAATCAGCTCCCATTTATTTATTTTTGTTGTTGTTGTAATTGTCATTGGGGGTCTTAGTCATAAATTCTTTGCCTGGGCTGATATCTATAAGAGTTTTTCCAACATTTTCTTCTAGAATTCTTACGGTTTCATGCCTTACATTTAAGTCTTTTATCCATCTTGAATTAACTTTCGTGAGCGGTGAGAGATATGGATTCTGTTTCATTCTTCTGCATATGGCTAGCCAATTTTCCCAGCACCATTTATTGAATAGGGCTTCTTTTCCCCAGTGTATATTGTTGTCTGCTTGTTAAAGACCAGTTGGCTGTATGTGGATGGTTTTATATCTCAGTTATCGTTCTGTTCCATTGGTTTATGTGTCTATTTTTGTGCCAATACCATCCTATTTTGGTTACTATAACCTTGAAAGACATTTGCACTTGAATGTTTATAGCAGCACAATTCACAATTGCAAAGATGTGGAATCAACACAAGTGTCCATCAATTCATGAGTGGATTAACAAAATGTGGTATATGTGTATATACACATATATATATTTGTATATATGTATACCGTGGAGTACTACTGTATATACCATGGTATTCATGTATACCATGGAGTACTACTCAGCCATAAAAAGGATGAATTAATGCCTTTTGCAACAATTTGGGTGGACCTGAAGACCATTATCCTAAGTAAAGTATCTAAAGAATGGAAAAATAAGCACCACATGTACTTGCTATTAAATTGGAATTAACCGATGAGCACACATATGCACAGAGGGAAGTAAAACTCAGTGGAAATCAAGCAGAGGTGGAGGAGGGAGGAGGAGAGGGGTGAAACCCTACTTAACAGGTACAATGAACACTATTTGGGTGATGGGCACACTTAAAGCCGTAACTCAAGCATTACAAAAGCAATCCATGTAATCAAACACATTTGTTAATATTTTGAAATAAAATATTTTAACATTAATAATTAATATTTTATAATTTTGATATTAAATAGAATTTAATTATTATATTAAAATATTAAATATGACATAATTTAAATATTTTAATAATTATTAAAATAATTTTTAATATTTTGAAATAGAAAAAATACAGAAAGGATACATCATCTGCCCAAGGTCCTACAGTGATGGAGCACAGACTGGGGCTGGCATTTCTGATCTCACAGTCACTACACCACAGTATCTGGCCTTTCTGTCCAAGGACCTGAGGCCACTCAGTTCCCTGGTGGCCCTATACAATTCATGTCACTCTGCAGGTCCAGCTCTGGGATCTGCTTTTTAAACTAGGCCTGGAATGTCCGCATTTCTTTGTGTAACCCCCCTCAATTTGAGCACACATCCCCAAAATGTCTATCTGTTTGCTTGATTGTTTACCATTAAATAATTATGCACACAAGCTATCATATCAGTTCATTATAAAACACACAAAATAATTCTTTAAAGGATGGAAAAAATGTAATTAACCATACTTTAAAGTTTTCTGCTAATTACAATGGCTCCTTTCTATCATGAGCTGATATTAGCTGATATTAGTTGAGGTTTTCATTAATGATAATAGTATAAACCTGTACTTCAGATAGCCTTCTTGACGGGGTTCAGTAGTCTTGGCTTCTTTACAGATCTGATTTGATTATCATTTGTTTTTTTTACTTTGTAATATGACTGCAGGACTAGGAAAAATGTCAGCTCTGCCATTTTCTTATTCTTTGAATTTGCACCATTATTAATTGCACTATTATTCTATTTAATTTGCAAATCTACTCAATTTGTAATTCAATTCAATGTATAATGTTTAGGGGGGGCAGGAATCTTTTAAAAAAGTGTTAGTTGCCAACATACAAACTATATTTTGTCACAATACACTGAAAGCCAGTGAAGGAGTGATGGTATAATGGTCAACCACTTCATGCTGTGGAATTTCCACTTTTCCCTCAGGATAACTCAAGTTCTGTTTGTGATCCATGACAGGGACCCATTACATATGGACCCAGTGAGGATACCAGTGCCATTAGGTATATTAAATGTTGATCACACTAAATCTTATGGGGGAGATGAATATAAATAACTTTGAAAGTTCTGCACACTCTTCTTTAGAGACCAGTGAGTTTGATTTTTCGCTTGCTAACCAAGTAAATCAATATTGAGGATTCTGGCATCCATATCAACAGTCATTTAAAAGGGAGTATTTATGCTACCTTTAGCCCCATTTTCATCACAGCTAATGTATACCGTTTCCATACGTCATTTTAGAGATATTGTCCAGTACACAATGTGAGGATGGAGAGAATTCAGTTTTATCTCAGCAGAGGGCATCCCGTTCTTCCAGGAATGTGACAAACTCTTAGCAACAAGAGGCTGTCTTAAGACACGGGAACTAAGAGGTCATAAGAGAAGTCTCCAAGTCTAAAAGGACAGAATGAAACTCATTCTTATCCAACCTAATGTCCTCATTTCCTGTGTGAAGTCCAGAGAACTGCTCAGAATTCCATGGGTAGCTGATGCCTAAACCAGGAATAGAATTCAGGCTTCCTGTCCTCAGCCCAGAGCATTCCCTAATATTCCCCACAGCTCTTTAATATGCATATATTAGGAAATATTTATTAGGAATAGTAAGATTAGCCCATTTACATTTAATGTAATTACTGATATATTTTGGTTTTAGTCTATCATCTTATTTCATGAACTTTATATGTTTTACCTCTTCTATGATTCTTTTTCTCTGTTTCCAGACTTTTTTGGTTCAACTAAGATTTTTTTTATCATTATCTTTCCCCTTTACTATTTTGGAAGATTTACAATAATTATCTATTCTTTCAGTGGCTGAACTAAAAATCATTATTATTTGCTACATATTATTTTATTTTAAACTTGGCATTAACTTACCCAAATACAATATAAATACTGATCTTTATCATTGGCCTATACAATTTAAAAACATTAGAACACTTTAACCCCATTTACCTACAATCCAACTAATTTGCTATTGTCACAATTTAAAATTCCACATAATTTTTAAATTCCACAATATACTTTCATTGTTTTTTTGGTCTTCATTTCTTCCTGCATCTCAGACTTTCTATCTGGATCATTTTACTTGTCCCTTAAATATAGCTTTTAAAATTTCACAAACTCTCTCATTTAAAAAAAAGTCTTTATTTATCTTTATTATATATAGTATATATATTTATTTTATATTAATTAATATATGACATTTATTATATATTAATTAATATAATACATTATTGCTAGGAATATAAATTTAAGTGGGCAATTGTTTTCTTTCAGAATGATGACAATATTATTTTACTGTCTTCTGAATTTCATAATTGATTTTTGAAAGTCAGTTGTCAATTTAACTTTACTTCTTTAAAGGTAAATTATCCTTATCCCTGTGACTGCTTTTAATGTATGATATATGTATAGTTCAGTTTCTTTGGTTTTCTATGGCTTCACTACAATGTGTCTAGGATTACTTTTCTTTAAATTTATATTGTGTAGGATATTAGTCTTTTTAAATATGTGGATTGATGTCTTTCATTAGTTTTTAATATTCTTGGTTATTATACCTTAAAACATGGCCTTTGGCTTATTCTCTGTCTCTCCCTCTCTCTCTCTCTCTCCTTCAAACATAGCAGGATTGTTTTACACTTTGTGACCAATAATTTCAAGAGATATTATTTCCAGTGCGTATGGGTCTATTTGTGCTGTCTGTTGTTCCTGCTGGTTCTTGCTCAATGTGTTTTGTTTCCATGTATGACTGGATATTTTTGACAGTGTGTTGGACGTTATGTTTTAAAAATTGTTTGTAAACATAAGGAAAGCCCTCATATACTGTTGGAAGGAACGTAAATTAGTGCAACCACTATGAAAAACAGTATGGAGTTTCCTCAAAAAACTAAAAATAGGACTACCAAATGACCCAGCATTCCCACTGCTGGGAATAGAAAACTGAGACAAAAACCATGTGCTAAAGAGCATGATAGACAACATCCTAGAAAACATTTGAATAGCTATTTGTTCAAGAAGTGAAATAATAAGAGTCATACTTCCTGTTGTAGCAATAAACTCCTATCAAACCAACTGTGCTGTAGATAATAATTTATAACTTTAGAAAAATGTAAAAAGTATCTTATGGCTTTGGAGGGCAAATAAAAGCAGGCAGATATCAGAGGAGAGTCTACACTTGAAGAAGGGAATAGTGTGGGTTAAATATTCTGTCTTTTATCCTAAGGGCAGGGTATAGTTGATGCGACATGGAGGTGACTGAAACTTAGATAGAAACCCACAGTCTTCCTGGCTTGAAGAATCAGATGCTAGAGTTCAAGGGCACCACAGTTTCTTGAAAGTGAGACAGAAATTCCATAAAGGAGAGAATTACAGGGAGAGAGAGAGAGAGAGCCTAGATGCTGCCTATAAATCCCTGATTAAAGCCTCTCACACGTGTGGGGCAGATCTCAAGTCTCCCAGCTAAGGCTAAAAAAGCTGAATTTGGATTTGGGCTGCAGCCTACTTCAGGGCATAAAGAGTTTACAGTTTGAATTCAGCCAAGACAACTGTTTACCTCAAGACAAAAGCGCAATATTCTTCAGAACAGCATGACAGAGTAGAATCTTTACAATGTATCATTGACGGTAGCCAGAATACACTCCAATACATTTTGAAGAAAGAAAAATATAACCCATTTTCAAGAGAAAAGACAGTCAATTGAGAACCATCTGGAGATGACACAGATGATAGGATTAGCAGACTATATTTTAAAATGGTTATTATAACTATGCTCAAGGACATAAAGGAAAATATGTTCCTAATAAATGAAAAGAAGGAAATCTCAGCAAATAAATAAAAACTGTTTTCAAAAAAGAAGCAAAAGAAAATTCTAAAACTGAAAGTTACAATATCTAAGATAAAAAATTCACTGGTTGGACTTAACAGTAAAATAGAGACAACAGAGAAAAATGAATGAACTTTAAAATAATTAAATAGAAATTATCCAATATGAACATCAGAGGAGAGAATGAAAAAAAATGAGCAGATCCTCTGGGAACTGTAGACAATATCAAAAGTTCTAATACATATGTGCAATTGGAGTCAGAGAAGGAAAAGAGAGAAAAATGGGGTAGAAAAAAATATTTGAAAAAAAAGAATAGGGAAAAATTTTCCAAATTTGGAGAAAGACATAATTATAGATTTAGGAAAAAGAGCAAACCTCAAGTAGAATAGGTTTAAAAACACACACATACACACTTACACACAAACTCACACATATAAACACCCCGGGATATCAAAGTCTAACTACTAAAAACCAAAGTTAAGAAGACAAATTCTGAAAGAAACCAAAGGATCCTCATTACAGACTCATTTCACACCAAGCAAAATACTGCATCAAAAGTTTCATGATTTTTTTTTTTTTTTTGAGCATTTGGGAAATTTTCAGTGGAGGAGAAGTTGCTGCTTTTCACTACAGAGACAAATTCTGTGTGTGAGGAGCTCGTTGACACTGGAGGTGTCACTGGAGATCCCATGGAGGTGGGAAGTCGGAGAAGAGACCAGCAGCCCTTCGTTTCCATGCTGGTTAAGGAAGAACTTCTGGAGGAGACAGGATGCTGTGAGCTGTCTTTCTGGAAGACAGAAAGATTTTGACATAAATAACCCTAAAATCAGGGAAAGAGAGAAGTGAGATCCTCATGGTAAACTCGAGAATGACCTGACCAGAAAGTCTAGTGCCTTAGAGCCAGGGGACTTTTTGAAATGGAATTAGAGGAGAGAAATATGGGGGAAATGGGGAAGGCCCAGAAGATTTTGATTATTTAACAGCATCTGTTTCCTCAATATGTTTTCCCTTCTTTCTCCCACAATTCAGTCTAACCCTTCTAGGGTGGGGAAGTTTCGTGAGCAAGTGCTTTGAAATGTAAGGAGACAGGCTCTTTCTCTCCCTTTGCACCAACAGAGCACAAAGGGCTGCAGGTAGCTGCAGTGAAATCAGTTTCCCGGGGCAGAGTTGTAGCCCTGTTTTCACAGATGTGGTCTCTTTAGTTCATGGAGGATGATTTTAATTATAGAAAAAATAAATAAATAACAAAACCTCCAAATGTGAATCCAAAGTTGGCTGTTAGTTGTAACTGTATTTTCCATACTAGACTGGAAATAGGGTTATTGCATTTTTGTTTGTAATATAAATCTCTTTTTCTCTTTCCGTCCTCTCTCCCCTACCTCCCCATGCCTCCATCCCACACTGTCTTTATGTTTTAGGGGCAATGTACCCAAGAAGAGGAGACAGTCCAAGAAACAGCTGAAGGCTGGTTGCCTGAGGTTGGGGCAGAGGCCCCATGTGAGATCCCAGGACTGAGTACCAGCGGGGAAAAGCGCAACCCCAGCGGCTCATGGCGAGTCTTCCAGGCCCGTCTGCAGCTCTTCCTGTAACAGAGGCCTTTTCCTGTGTTTGAACTCACTACCAATGGCTGTCCTACCAAAGGTAAACAGCAGCCCGCTAAGCAAAACGACTCTGTTCCCAAAAGAAAGCTTTTAACTTTTCTTTTGGAGGAGGCAGGAGGGGGTTGTTTGAGGACTGGGTGGAGGAAGAGGGGGGTGTTTAGACCAGAGGAAACAGAAGTGACCCCAGAGCCTTGCCCTGCTGTGTCCCTTTCTTTTCTTTTCTTTTTTTTTTTCCTTTCACCTGGCTCATTATTTTTGGCCGGCTCCTTTGTGCAGACAGCCTTCCATTCATCGACAGCCGCTTTGAACATCAGTCGCGTCAGGTCATCTGCCAAGCTGTGCGCCTCTGGTCACATCGCTCCGAGGCCTCCAGCTTTTCAAAGTGCTTTTCCTTCAAAGTGCCTCGCAAGTGCTGACTTGTCTCCTTCGGGGAGAGTGTTAAAAGAAGGGGAAGCCTGGGACAGACCTGTGAAAGCTCTGATGGATGTTAAGGCTGGAAGCGTCCATCTCATTTTGCAGAAGAAGAAACCAGGACGGAAGGAAAGCGGCGGAGGCCTGGGCCAGGGCCTTGTGGTCAGTAAGTGGAAGGACCAGGGGTGGGAGCCAGATCTGCTCATGTCTAGCCTGAAGGTGTTCTTCCCACTCTTGAGATTTTAAACTGCGTTTCTCAGGAAGTCTTAGCCTGCTTCAAATACGCCTCAGTGATGATGACATTTTGAGAGTGAAACGGGGAAGAGGCGGGGCCAGGAGAATGCTCAGTGGACAGACGGATCTCCATCCTCCTCCTCCAAACGGAGCCTCTTCTCTCTGGTCCATTCACTCAACAAACGCAAATCGAGCAACGTTCACGCGGCAGGTCACGTCCACACTGCAAACACAGCAGCAAACCGGAAAAGTCTGATTCCCACGAAACTGAAATTCTGTTATTTGTATTAGTTCCCAAGTAAGATTATTTTTCGGTGAAAGGATTCTGTTAATTTTTTTCTTCTAAATAAGCTTTCAGAGCATTAATTGGCATTCATTAAGCACTTGCAACAGTATAGATTTTAACACTATGTAAAGCAAATGAACTGCTGATCCTCCAATCCATTGCAATTTAAAATTTATCAAGAAAAGACACCGAAAAAGAAAACTTGCTTAGACAATATCACCTCCACTCACTGACAAACACGGGAAAGAAATAAAGAAACAAGTTGATAGTGGGGTTGGTGAGCCGAACTCTTGTAGTCTGTTGTCTACCAGGGGCCGCTATTACATTTGCCTCCCTGTTATCCCATATGAAGAGTGTGGTGAATACTTCACAACTGACCCCTTGGGTTGGTGGTGGGGCGAAGGTGGGTGTAGCAGTTGACAGCCTTGGTTAGTTTCAGAATCAAATTTTGAGAGCCACCCACCTGTGAATATTCCCACCTGGGCTTTTTGGTTTGAAAAGTTAAAGCCAAAAACTGTTAACTAGCAGCCTCCTAGGTGCTAAATATATTAGTTATCTTCTGCTGCATAACAAATTATACCAAAACTTAGTGATTTAAAAAAAATAAATATATATTATGTCACAGTTTGTGTGGATCAGGAATTCAGGAACAGCTTAGCTGGGTGGTTTGGCTCAGGATCTCTGATGAGGTTGCAGTGAGAAGGCGGCAGGGACTGCAGTTATCTGAGGGCTTGATCGGGCTGGTGATCCATTACCAAGACGGTGCACTCAGAGGGGTGTTAGCAGGAGGACTCAGTTTCTCTCCAGGTGGCCCTCTCCATAAGTTACTTGAGTGTCACGAGGACACTCAAGGAACCTATGCTAACTTGAGCGTCATGAGGACAGCTCATTTCTGTCCTGGAATTAACTGGAGGCTAATTTCTCCCAGAGCAAGCAATCCAAGAAACAGTGAATGAGGAGGGAGCCCTTATCGTCACTTCTTCCTTATTCTGTTTCTTAGGAGCAAACCTCCAAGTCCAGCCCACAGGGAAAGGATGGGGAATTAGACAACATCTCTCAAAGAGAGGAATATCAAAAAATTTGGAAACATATTTTAAAACCATCACATTAGGTTCCCTCCACATATGTAATTTATTTTTTTCTTGAAGAATTTTAAAACAAATCACAGATAAAATATCATTTCATCTGTTACTACTTCACTGTATATTTTTAAAACAAACTACCAGTCTTTATCACAGCCAACAAAACTAACAATAATTTCTCAATATCTTTTCAAACCAGTCTGTTTTCAATTCTAAAATTTTAAAACTAAGAGATTCCACATAAAAATTCAGATTTATGTGTTATTTTTTAAAAATAAGAAGATCTGGGTTGGGCAGGGTGGCTCATGCCTGTAATACTAGCATTTTGGGAGGCTGAGGTAGGAGGTGTTTGAGACCAGCCTGAGCAAAAGTGAGACCTAGTCTTTACAAAAAATAGGAAAATTAGCTAGGGCATGGTGGTGCATGCCTGTAGTCCTAGCTACTGGGAAGGCTGATAGCTTGAGGTTGCAGAGAGGCAGGAAGATGACCTTAGGTTACAGTGAGCTATGATGACGCCACTGCACTCTAGCCTGGGTAGCAGAGACTCTGTCTTAAAAAAAAAAGAAGAAGAAGAAGAAGATCTGGTCACATTAGGCTTATGTGTGCCCATGGTCACAAACCACTTTAGATGGAGCATGGACTCTTTGATTTGCCTGCCTCCCACCAAATCCTCTTGTATTACTTATTTAACACATTTGTGTTACCTACTTAGTTCATTTAAGTATTTCAGTTTAGATTTAAATACTGGTCTAGATCTACTGAGGCTGGAAGAAGTGGCAATAGGGTTGAAGAAGGGAGAAGGCTGACCCCTGGCATGAGTTGGATCCCAGAAGATTGGGAAATGAGACAGCATGCTGGTTTTCTTGGAGTAGCAGCCACTTTGGATCTCACCTGTGTAGGGCTATAGAGATGACAGGACTAACTGTGGAGATCTGGCCATGAGGCAATCAGTCTTGGAAGATTTTGGTGGATGTTCCTGTGACAGAACTTGACACTGAGGGTGTAGAGCCACCGGCAGGACCAGCCACCCCTGAGAGGACCATGTACCACCCAGGGTGGATCAAGGATCAGTGCTTTCTTCCTAATGTGATCTGATCCTAGATCTGGTAAAACCTAACGAAGGGTGTAGAACCCACGAAAAATAACGATATAGAATGTTAACCAACTTTAGCAAGGAGGGGGAGCTCTAATCATATTTAACTTAATGTATAAGATAAAGAAAGCTATTTCTTGACCCTTTAGGGCCATAGACACAGACACATAAGCACTTAGGATGCTGGAAGCAAGAAGAAAAGGCCTTTACAACCTCTCTGAGGAAGACTATGAAAAGATGGGCTTTACTCAATCATAAAAGTGAATACCGGAGGAGAATGACCACTCACCTCTGGTGTAATATAAACCCACAATTGCTTTTTAATATAACTACAGCCACTCCCCAAAGCAAAAATGCTTGTTTGTTCATGGCAGATGTTTGGAGCCCAGTATTTGTATACCTAATATCAATGCCTTTTCCTGTAGAAACTGCATGTTCCTTGGTGGTTAAGTTCAAAAGCCAGTTATGATATTGTGAAATCTATATTTGGTGTTCATCCCGGTTTCCTGGCATACACCTCCTAAAATTCTTGGAATCTCCAAAGTGATAAGTGTACTTTGGTATGCTAATGAATTGACTGGTAGCTGGCAGCCCTAGGTAGCTTTGGGATGGGGGCTGGTCACAGGAAAGGCCAAGGCTGATTTTCAGCCCCACCCCCAACGTCCAGGGAGGGGAGAGGGGTTAAGTTGATCACCAATGGCCGATGATTTAATGAATCATGTTTATATCATAAAGCTTTCATAAAACCCAAAGGCCTGGGTCCCAGAGCTTCTGCATGGTATGCCCAGAAAGGGCACGAAAGCTCTGCACCTCTTCCCCCATACTTTGCCTTATCTATCTCTTCATCTGATGTTCATTGGTATTTTTTGTAATATCCTTTGTAATAAACCAGTAAACATAAGTGTTTCCCTGCATTCTGGTAGCCACTCTAGCAAACTAATTGAACCCAACAAGGGGGTCATGAGAACCCCAACTTATGGGCCAAAGCATGCATGAAACAGACTGAGGCTTTCAATTGGCACCTGAAGTTGGGGGCAGCCTTGTGGGACTGAGCCCTCCGCCTGTGGGATTGGATGCTATCTCCAGGTAGATGGTGTCAGAATTGAACTGAATTAGAGGACACCCAGCTGGCGTCTGTTACAAAATGGTTGATTGCTTGGTGTGGGGGGGGAAAAAAAAGTCCAAAATGTTCTGTGTTCTGACAGTATAATAGGAGAAACTGAGTCTGTTTTTTCCCATAGGCTGAGACCAGTCCTTACAACCATAATGTGCTGGAACTCCATTATAACACTATCAATCTATCAAGTAATAGTTTTCTTAGAAAATTTCAGTCTGAGTTCTACTTGGAAAGCCTGGAATACATTTTCCCCAACCCTAGTATTCAAACACTGAGTTCTCCTCCATCCCTCAAACTTGCCACTCCTGGGCCAGCTTGGAGGATGCCACCAGCTTCCTCCAA
>CAUYSK010071493.1:0-26331 GCA_963575035.1 Avahi laniger | reverse complement strand
TGAGACCCAAGTCTAAACATGGAATTCATTAATGTTTTATATGTATCTTATACACATAGTCTGAAAATTTCATACAAAATGTTAAATAATTTTATGCATAAAACAAACTTTATGTGCATTAAACCATAAGAAAGCAAAGGTGTTACTCTCTCGGACACCTGTGTGGACAATCTGTGGTTGTTTGGCATCACCATCATTCCTGACTCTGAATTTATATGCTACTAATAAGCAATAATTTTCTTATACTTATTCACATGTAATGGTAAATCTGACATACCATTAATACAATGAAAAAATAATATGTTCAGGGTAACTTGTGGTGTCATGTTGGTATTCAAAAATTTTTGATATTGGAGCATTTCATACTTTGGATTTTTAGATTATAACTTATACAATCGCCTTGGAAAACAGTTTGGCAATATCTTATGAAGTTGAAGGTACACATACCTTATGACCAGTAATTCTGCTCCTAGTTATACATCTTGAAGAAATGATAGCTATGTGCAACAAGATACACAACCAAGAATGTTCACAATAATAGTGTTTGTAACTATCCAAACCTGGAAACAACTCATATGTCCAACAAATGTAGCAAGTACATATAAATTGTGGTATATTTATAAAATCGACTTTTAATTTATTTATTATATGGTATACTTATATGATAAGGAAAATTGAATAAATCTAATAATGTTGGGGAAAAACAGAAAGACAAGCATACTGTAAAATTCTAATTCCATTTATATAAACTTAAAAATAAAGGAAAATCTTAATTGTATATATTAATTTTTGCACTTCTAAAAACAATAAAAGAAGAATCTCTTAATAGTTGTATCTGGAAACATATACAAGATTCTTCATAGTAGCATTCCTTATAGTTCTTCCAAAACTATAAATATATATTGAATTATAGCATGTAATATATTCTAAATATATGACATTAATAATAGCATAGAATATAAATATATGAATCAATTGCATCGACACACATCACCACGGATGTAGCTAAGATATTGGCTTTTCTGTTTTTTTCTAATTTACTGCGGCAAATTTACTTTCTCCTTCCTTGTGCTCTCAAAGAACATTTATGTAATATAGTACTTATTTAACTTCTTGAGTATCTTACTGTCCTACTAAACTGAAAAAAAAATTTAAGGGAGTTCTTACCTACACCAAGTATCCCTAGACCAAGCGTACTTTGCACAGAACAGTAGCTGATGGGCATGGTCAACTTGGCTGTGTCTTGGTGAAATTTTTTGATACCCAGTAGCCCTTTTTTATAACAGTAGTCAGATGTAGTTGATCAGAATATTTCTTCTGACATCCTCTTCTCCCCTCTTATGACCCTCCAAAGTCTCCTTGGTCCTCTTATCTCTCGCTCTCGTGCTCATTAACACCATCCTGCTCTACCTCCCTATGCTTTAAATGCTAAGGTTATGTCTGCTGCACTTGTTCTTGATTTCACATCTCAGTTACTAAAACCTATAGCTCTTAGTTTCATTATTTTTACATTTTCACTTTTGTGACTCTGATTCTGTCCGTAATTATGTTCAAAACGAATTAGTATAACTTTAGTATTTTTTCTGCTATGTGACATTCTTTGTTTTATTCTATAGATAGAAAATACCCAGTTTGTGTGCTCATGCCAGGCAGAATACTTGATCAAGGCACTTTTCCCCATGAGCAAACGTAGCCTCAAAATCTTCTCAATATGGTACTGGAAGCAGCTACTAAAAGTGGCTGGAGTTGACACGAGGCTGAGATCTAACTGCCATCCCAGCTTTATTTTATTCCATGATGTAATGACAGATTAATCGTAAGTCTCCTTTACTTTAAAAAAATCTCTCCTGTGCTTAATAGATTATAATGGTTTCCTTCTGAGGATCAAGTCTCTACTCCCTAGTGTGGCACTTAAAATGCTTCCTTATCCTTTCAAATTGCTTTCCTTTTCACCACACATTATACAAATCCTTCTTCCAAGCCAGACAAATCAATTCATGGCCCTAGCATCTAAGTTTGTCATGCCCGAGTCTAAGCCTTTGTTTGGATCCTCATGACTAGAATCATCTCCCTTTTCTGCCTACCCTAATCTTATACTTTCTTTGAGGGTTAATAGAGAAGAAGTAAAATAAATTGAGAGAACACACTCCTTCTCAATCTTGTTAGGTAGAAAGAAAGTCAACTGAATCAATACAAGAAAATATAGAGTCAAGTGCAGCCTGGGATTCACCATCTTCAGCTATAAGGGTACTTGAATCTGTATCTTTATGGTACAGGAGGATTGGTCCGAATGTGGTCTGCAGGGAGAAAAGCAAGGAAGGTAGGGTGGTGATAATCTAGAGAAGAGGAGGTGAAGGCTCTATCTTCCTCTTCTTTGACCACCAGATCATGAAAATGGAGAAGATGTACTCAAAAGAGATGTCAGCAGTGTAATGAACACAAGCTGGCACTGTTTGGGTGTTGGGGAAAAGCAAAGGATAATACAAATAATAATTCTGAATCTTTAAAACTCTCAAACTGGGAGTAACAGGGAACCCAAGGGGTGGCTAAAAGGAAAGATCAGTTTAGTTTGGAGGATGGTAAATTTAAGTTAATGTGAGGTCATTCAGGATACATTCAGTGGGTTTTGGGAAATACAGAATAGATCTGGAGGTGACCAAAGCAAGTAGGAGACATAAACTGAGTGAGTGCACAAGAGGGAAGAGAATTAAAAATACTCCCCTCTCCAACAATCTTTTCAGAAAAGGAAGACTTGCACTTGAGCACATGATAGAAGAGTCCAAATACATGAAACAAGCTACATAAATTATACAATGGGAATCATGATTTCTCTTAATGAAAATAAAAATTGCTCAACCTATGGAGAAATCTTCCATCACCATGTTTAGTAGGTTAGGTCCCCACAACACTCAGTCAATTTATGCCAATACCAAGAGACATCCTGTTGGGGTCTCTCTTAGCATTATGATTTGCCAGGTCCACCTCCACCACCTACCCACCTAGTTAACTGCTAATCATCCTCCAGGTCTCAGCTCACACATCACATTCTTCCTTTCATTCCTGCATTAAGTCATGTTCTTGTTCACTTCATAGATCTTTCTTGTGCTTATTGAACATCTAATAAATCCTGGGCACAATAATAGGGGCTGTATATTCAAGGATGAAGTGCGTAGACATGATTTCTGCCATCATGGACCTGAAAGTCTAAACAAACTCCTGCCCTTACCTCCGCCTTCCTACCACCCACATCAGCAACCCACGTGTATTCATTTCCTACTGCTGCTGTAGTAAGTTGCCTTGAACTTGTGGCTTCAAACAAACACATTTATTATTTTACAGTTTTGGATGATAGAATAAAATGAGTCTGGACGTAAAATCAAGGGTTTGGCAGGGCTGTATCCCTTCTGGAAGCTCTAGAGGAGAATCCATTTTTTGTACTTTCTGTCCAGAGGCCATTTGTGTTCCTTGGTTCATGGCCCCTCCCTCCATGAAGGCGTCTTCAGATCTCTCTCTGACCTCTTCCATTCTACATCTTCTCTGACCTTGAGCCTCCTGTCTCCTTGTGATTACATTGAGCTCACTGGGGAAATCTAGGAGAGCTTCCCCGTCCCAACATCCTTAATTTAATCAAATCTGCAAAATCCCTTCGCAACATTAGGCATTCATGGGCGCTATGGATTAAGATGTGCACATCTTTGAGGAGCCGTTATTCTATTACATCACATCTCCTGTGCCTCCTTAGCAGTTTCTGCACATCTTTTCCAGCCCTCATAACACCAAATTACTAGTTCAACTGACTAGTTTCCTTACTTGATTATGGGTCTATTCAAGGCAGACCCATTAATCATCCTTTTTTTTTGTTCACCACTGCACTTAGACATTTGCTAGGACAGTGCTTAGAGTAGGCACTCAATACATCTATATTAAGTGACTGCTTGAATGAATGAATGAATGAATGAAATCCCCAATAATATGTGTACATGTTTTCCAAAGGTGGTGTTGTGATTTGTCATAAATATTTCTCATCTCCTTATATTCTTGAGAAATTTGAGATGTAGATCTGCTTCTCAATAGTTGATATCAACAGAAAATATTTTTGTTTAAAAAATTATGAATGACTCACAGACTGTCAAAAATCTTTTGAAGTATATGAAAAGCACTCCTAAATTATGCAACTACGAATACTTTTTAATTAAAAGAGTTAATGAATATTCCACAGGAGAGAGCTGGTTTCCACAGTCTGGAGTTAATTGCCCACCCATACCTGATGGTTAATTTCTTTCTGAAATGTTGTTTTTTGTAGATAAAGCCCATCATTTACCACATCCCACATGGGTATAGATTAGTTGTCTCCTTTGCACATGCTCCAAGCTTACCTCATTTTGCTTAAGGCAGGATATTAGCTGTACTCTTTTCTAGGATGATGTGATTTTTATTGCTCTGGAAGATTTACTTAGAAGCTTAGAACACAAGGTTATAGCTGTAAAATTAGTACAATGGCAGAACTGAAAGGATACTGTGTAAAAGAAAACTTCACTTATTTTCGGAAAGATTTCAGAAATGTCCATTATATTTAAATTTTCATTTAAGTGAATTGGTAACTTTACCATTAGGGATTTTTTTTTATTATTTAGAAAAGAAATCATGCATTGCTTCTCTTTAAATAGCTTCCTTAAATTATTATCCACAACTGCATGGCATGAGTCTTTTGTTTTGCTTTACTTTATTTTGTTTTGTTTTGGATGGTCTGAAAGTATACAAATATTTTGATTAAAGGAATAGCAAAGAGGAAACTCAGCTGGAAAAATGAAAAGACAAAGCAAACAATGGTATGAACACACTGAGACAGTGGAAGGGAAAATTTTATATCATTATTGATAAAACCCAAATATTTTCATAGTTAATAATCTATCACCACTTAAATTATGAAATAAGTACAAGAAAATAAAGAGAATGGCAAGAATAATTTAGTAGTAAAATAAATATGGTAGGGTAGAATAAGAAAAAAAAGCCTTGTTTCTTAAGGAATTTTCTGTACCTTTTTATCGCCATTTTCTAGTCATTTAAATACAGTTTTCAATCTTTCTGAGAACGTTACGCACAGATTGGTTTTCACTGTAATATTTTTAAGCTCAGGATGACAAATACATTTCTGATCAACTACCAGTGGCTTTCTGAAGCATTAAGTAGGTAAAAATTATAAGGCTGTGGTCCCCAACCTCTCGGCTGCGGCCCAGTACCTGTCTGTGGCCTGTAAGGAGCCAGGGCATGCGTCACCACCTGAGCTCCACCTCCCAGGCCTCCCCATATCCGTGGAAAAACTGTCTTCCATGAAACCAGTCCCTAGTGCCAAAAAGGTTGGGGACTGCTATTATAAGGTCATGTTTGACTTTAGTGGTAAAAAGTACCATCATTGATTAGCCATGTTTTCCCTGGCTATGGAAAGGGATGATTGAACTCATGCCATACAGTTATAGGTAATAATATATGCAGTATCTTTTAGGAAAAGCAATGCAATGACTTATTTTCTTAAAAAAATTGCTGATATTCCTTTCAGACTACAGTTTCTTTTTAACAAGCCTCTTTTATTACTATTACTATTATGTTTTATAGTAAATAAAGAATAAGACTTAAAGATCTCAAATCATTAATTTTTAATATTTTGGGTTAAATATTAAAGCTAAGTTTTTTTACAAATATTTTTGGACAAGTAATTTTAGATTGTATCTCATTTTGACGTATGTGTTATTTTATAAAATATATGTCATTTGGTAAGAACAATGCTGTATAAGTGGATGAAAAAAGGACTAATTTTGTTATCAAATTATGTCTTCATTGTCAGTGCTTTAAATCATTCATTTAATCAGAGCCATTGTATTTTTAACAATTAATGATTATTTTCTTTATGTTTAATAAGAGTACTCACCTTTAAGCAGTGATGTGCTGGTAAATCTTTAATAAGCAATTCTTATAGCGGGGGACATGGGGCAGGGTTGTGAAGAAATACTGATTTGTAGCATTTGCCAATTTCCGTGGTGTAAATATTTCTACCATAACTGATTTCAAGCTACCAACATGCTCTCATTAAACATAGGGTTGGGAAGAAGATATGTACACAGCTGAAGTTCAAGAGCTGGTATGATCTGGCTCCAACACATTACTGCTTCTAAAGAAGCCATATACATTTTATTTTCTAAAACAATTATGTTTGAAATAATAGGAAACCTTCAAATATCGAACTTCAATGTACATTGTCAACATGACTAGTCTTACTAAAATATTTTGTATTTAACTTTGCAAGAAAATATCTAACTCCATTACATATATTTTCATCTATATATATTGTATGAAATTTTGGTAAAGTTTTCTAAGAAAGCTAGCCTATTATTTAATTGTTAGATATTTCTATACACTGAAAATTTAATAAAATATTTCCAAATTTTATAAAAATGTATTTATGACCCGATCAACATTCTGCTGTTGATTAGAATAGGTATTTTTTGTCTGGAATAAATGTTTTTGGTTTTCCTGTGCTCTTAATCCTTTTTTATCTCTGATAATGAGTAGGGGTATATTGTACCTGAGAATATAAACAAGAGGCCCTACAATAGTAGAGGTACAGCCTATGTTTAATTAGGCAAATGGTGAATGATAATGATTACTCCTGAGTGGTCAGTGAATGAGATGAGTTATGGTTACTTTCAATTTTATTTGAGGTTCTAATTTACCACTTTAGGCCAATGGAAGCAAAACCTGAATCTATGTTGGCTGCTTAGCTCCCCTTCCCCTGGGAGAAATAGGGAAACAGAAGGCACTACTGGAGTGCCTGGCACATAGCTGGCCCTCAATAAATGTTGGTTGAACAGGTGCAGGAGGAGTTTGAGATCTTAAGCTATCATTAATATTTAATTAAGGCTGTCCATGTAGTTGGAATGCTCACAACTCTATATCGTTGCTAGTTTTTAGAATCGTATGCATCCTTCAAGGCTACTTTTTGCATGAAGCCTTCTCTGATCACTCTAAAGAGACTACTCCTTTTTGTAAATTCCCATTTTTTTCATCTTATCATTTTTAATCATATGTCATTTATATATTAATGCTATGCTTGGCACTCAGGGATATTATAACCTCCTTGAAGAAAGGAATAAGATCTCACTCATATTTATCACCCAATCCATTTAAAAAAATTCTTGAATGTAGTACATACCTTGTAGTTATTATTCAATTAATAAATATGAATATATCTAAAGATAAAACTTGAAAATAAATCCCATATCTGAATCCCGCTTTTCAAATATATTGAAAATTACTATGTTGCATTTCTCCTTGTCCTAATATTTACTGTCATATATAAATTTTCAGTGTCTATTTTATATTTTCTCCTTGCCTGTTTTTATCTCTAAGCAGCTAAGCAGCAGTTTTTCTTTTAAATTCACTCTTTTCCTCATACTTCCCTCCAAACTAAGAAAAAACTGTATCCTTATTTGTCAGTAGCCACTCTATGAGAAAACTTTGAGCATTTTAAATGGCAAAACTATTCTGGTTAAGGATTTATTTTTTCAGAGAATTTCATAATAATTAATGAATTGGAGTTTCTTTGATAGACTTTAACTACTGCAGTGGAACAATCTTATCCTCTGTGATCTGCTCTCAGAGCAACATCCCTCCTTAGCGGGACCCCAAGTGTGGCCTATCACTGTTCAGAAATACATCACATGAGGAAACTGAATCAAAAGAGGTCACGAACTCCTAAGAATAATCGTTTTTTTCATTAGGTATATTCAGAGGAAGATTTACTATGAACCAAATGAAGCTTAATTTTAAGAGCTCTCACACAGATCCCTTCCTAGGCTGTGGGACAAGCCCCAGCAATGGATTTTTTTCTTTAAAGTGTGACTGCAAATTACATGCACTTCAGGCACCACAAGTAGGGCTCTACTTCTGAGCACACCTATTATGGAAACCATATGATACTGTGGAAAAAGCAATATTCAGAATGTCTAAAAGCCTTGATTCTAGTCTATGTTTAGCACTAACTTGAAAGATATCCTTTCAAAAGAGATTTAAACTTGCTGAGCCTCAGTTTATCTGTGAAATAATACTGATCATTAACTTATTTTGTCTTCCTTTCTGAGTTATGTGATAATCACCTAAAATAACATTCTAATAATGAAAAATCAGAGTTCAGAAATAATAATTTACTGAAAATATAAAAATTAAAAGTGTTCAAAATTAGTGTTATTAAACACATGAAAAAATGCTCAACATCTCTAATCATCAGGAAAATGCAAATCAAAACCACAGTGAACTATCACCTAACTCCAGTGAGAATGGCTTTTATCAAAAAGTTCTAAAACAACAGATGCTGGTGTGGATGCAGAGAGAAAGGAACTCTTATACACTGTTGGTGGGACTGCAAACTAGTACAACCTCTATGGAAAGTAGTATGGAGATTCTTCAAAGAACTAAAAGTAGACCTACCATTTGATCCAGCAATCCCACCACTGGGGATTTACCCAAAGGAAAAGAAGTCATTTTATAAAAAGACACTTGCACTCTAATGTTTATAGCAGCATAATTCACAATCACAAAGATGTGGAATCAACCTAAATGCCCATTAATACATGAGAGGATTAATAAATTGTGATATATATATATATATACACACACATACACACCAAGGAGTCCTACTCAGCCATAAAAAAATGGAGATCTAGTATCTTTTGTAACAACCTGAATGGAACCGGAGGCCATTCTTCTTAGTGAAGTATCACAAGAATGGAAAAACAGACACAACATGTACTCAAAATTAAATTAAACTAATCGATCAACATTTATGTGCACATATGGAAGTAAAATTCAAGGGAAATCAAGTAGGTGGAGGGGGAGGAAGGGATGGGTGAATTCACACCTAACAGGTACAATGCACACTAACTGGCTGAAGGGCACACTTACAACTTTGACTCAAACTGTACGAAAGCAAATTATGTAACCAAAATGTATGTACCCCTGTAAAATTCTGAAATAAAAAAAAAAATTGGTATTGTTCAACATGAGACCATTGTTATCTTCCCACCATTCAAAGTCAGCAACAGAAATCCCTAAGAATTTTCCCTAACTCAAGTCTGTTTGTCCTGCAGAAGAAGCTTCACAGTCCTGCCCTAATGAAAAGTGTTCTTTAATCCTGGATTGCAGTGGATTGACCTTTTTCGACTATTCCGGAGTCTCCATGCTTGTTGAGGTATTTATGCAGCTGGTGTTTGAACTGATTCCTTCCCTTCTCTCTAGTAATAGGGGTTTTCACCTGTTGTTCAGAGTCTTGAGCCTGCTTGTTGCAACACTCATCTCATCCCATTCCCCACAAAGGACACAGGACCTTTTGCCTTGCACCACTGCAGATTTGTTTTCAGGGCATCCCATCAAGCTTCTAGGTGTGTGTGTGTGGGGGGGGTCAAATGGGAGGGGTCTTCACGTGGGGTAATCAGAGAGAACAGAACATAGACTTGAGAAGAGTCAGCATAGTGCCCACTGAGCAACTTACAAGCCTTCTTGTAAAACCAGAAAGAGAAAAGTCCCTTCTAGCATGAGCCAGTGCCCTGGTGATGGCAGGACGTTTTCTCTCACCTCATGGCCAGACGCAGTTTGGTCCAATACCATCCCTGGTGCCCACTGCAGGGGCTTTTCTCTGTTCTCTTGAGCGATGGTACCTCCTCCCCTACCTTGTGATCTCCACAGGGTCTCCATGATCCAGGAGTGCAAACAATAAAACTTTATCTATTTCTTTAAAACTGACATAGCTCACAAACCTCATTTCCACAGATGGAAGTAAACCTAATTTTGTCAATTCAAGGAAAACTCAAACACTTCTTGGATTTTTTTCCTCCTTTAATTTTTTTTTTTAAGAAACAGGGTCCAGGCTATAATTCATAGTTCACTACAACCTCAAACTCCTGGGATCAAGCAATCCTCCCACCTCAGCCTCCCCAATAACTGGGACTACAGGCGCATGCCACCATACCTGGCTGATTTTTCTATTTTTTTGTAGAGACAGGGTCATGCTACATTGCCCAGGCTGGTCTCAAACCATTTTTCTCAAACGATCCTCCCACCTCGGCCTCCCAAAGTGCTGGGATTACAGGCATGAGCCACTGTACCCAACTCTACCCTCTTTCTTATTTCCTTCTGTTCTCTCCCTCAATATCCTAAATTGGTGTGTGGGGGGAGCAACATCTGTTCCCCCATGTCCTCAGTCCTGTACCAGCTTCTGTGCACATGACTCAGCTCATCTAATCTCCAGTACTTGCTCCCTAGAGGTTTTCTTTCCCCGGCCTCCTAGAGTCTCCCCAAAGTGTGGCTTGGGATTCAGCCAAAGACTTAATCAAAACCCTATGAAAATTTCTGGAGCTCTTTCTCTGCACATCTCTCTCCTTTATACTACTCTCTCCCACAAATCTTGCCTGTCTAACCCTCTCTGAGCTCCAGTTCTGTCTGCTCAGCTCAGTGAAGCTGCTGGATTTTGCCTGGGTCTCCCTCATCACGCCATGGCTCAGATACTGCTTTGTGGCAGAAAGCTGCGATGTTCTCAAGGCTGGCCTGTTTTTGTCTCTAGGGACTAGGTTTTTTTTAACTGCACCATTTCCTTCATACTCCTTCTCTCAGGGAATGTATTTCTGTCTGATGCTCATTGTCTAAAGACAGTTGTATATTTTTGTCCAGTTGGTGTACTTCTTTATGGAGGGTGGGATAGTCTTATATCAGTGACTCATCATGGCCAGAAGTGGAAATTAGACATTGACTTTTAAAGAATTCCAATCAGTAGCCTTAAAAAGGGATTTTGATTGTTTTCTTGTGGTGTTGCATAGCTTGTGTCTCTATTCATTAATATTTTAAATTTACTTTGAGATGTCCAACCTTTCAAACTCGAGGTAGTATAAAGGTCGACTTTAGTATTGCTTTCCTGTGAAGATGAGGGTGGGAGTGTGTGCAGAGGAGCTGCTTAATATGTGAAAATCCGAGGAGAGTCTCAGCTCTGTCACATGAGCTGGATTTCAGCTTATTTATTTTATAAAAATGAGGCAGTGATGTTGCAAAATTAGCATATATTTAGAAAACAAATTATTTATAACAACTGTACTTTGAACATCATAGGCCTAAAATCTAGTGGCTGTTTTTGGCAAATCATTTGTTTCCCCATGCAATATGTTTTTATTTTCTTGTTCACTATAAAATCTTTGCATGATTGAGCATGGAATTCAACGTGAATATTTCATACTTTCTTCCAACTAAACCTAAATTGTGAACACGTAGTTCCTCTCCATAGGAGGCCTTCTTGTGTTTGGCATTTTTATTTACTTTGTGTTGGGCCTGTGTTGGTAAGGTCTAGAAGAGTCTCTTAAACTTGCACGTGTAAGGGTCATCTGGGCTACTCATTGAAAATGCAGTCTTCTAGGGCCTGGTTCTGGTCCAGGATCTTCATTTTAAACACCTGTAGATGATTTTGAGCCAGGCGGTCTGAGGTCATAGTTTGTGAAACACTGGACTAGAATTGTCCTTTTACTGAGAAAGACCAGTATGTATATTTTTTTGTTCAGTTGCATTTTAAATTGATTTCTGAAATTATTAGCTACCCACTCTAGATATTGCAAAACAGGACTTAGAATTAGCAAAGAGGGGGAAATGGGTTACCCAGTCCCACTAAGCTTAGGATCTAAGGGTGACTATTCAGAGGAATTCAAACAATCTGGGTACTAACATGTCGAGAAAGGGATTTTTTGTAAAACTTTTTCTCATTCATCTTAGTGGTTTTAAAATTCTATACAGTGGAGTGATGGAATAAATCAATTGATAGAATTTATTTTTAAATTGTCAGACAGTGATATTTGCCCTTAACCAGGTGTTTCTCATCTCTCTCTATAAAACCAGCAGTTTTGTATCAGCTTGCTTGTTTTCATCTCCTTATTACTATTTGATTTATTTCATCATAATTACAATAACATTATGATGTGTGTTAAGAACATAGGCTTTAAAGATAGACAAACCCTGGGTCCAAATATTAGCTGTATCCTTGTTCTACGATCTGGGCTCAAGTATTTATTTGCTTTCCTGTAAACTGAAAGTAGAAATATCCACTTACATCAAGTTGTTGTGAGGCTCAGAAATGATGTATTGCATGCAAAGCACCTAACAAAGTGTTTAGCAGTTACTATTAACAAATATACAATCATGCTAGTTTCTCTTATTTTTTTTCTCACTTAAAAAAAGTCATTTCTTAAAGTGCATGTAATATTGCAACTAATATTATTTCTTAGTTCCAGCCACCTTGGAAGGAGGTTTAGAGGAAAGAGCCACAGGGACTCTTCAGCCATGCATGTCTTCGTGCTTTCTACCAACACTCCCTGGATTGCTTTCCTGGTCACTTTAGCATAAGGAGCATTCTCCTGGTAGTTGCAGGTTAAAAGAAGCGGGGTGACTTCTCTGTATTCTTTTACTTGGGACACTGGAGAGGTCAATGAACTGGAGATTACGTTTATCAACATCAACAAACCACCCATAGCTGTGTGTTTGTGCTTCAATGAGCTTAAGAAACAGTCAAACACTGAGAGGTCACCTTGAATTAATCATTTTAACTTACAAAAACAGGAGCCATTTATTCAATGGCAAAGACACAAGACATGTGCTATTTTTTTTTTATGCTCAGAATGATATTAATTTATCTCCTTTTATTTCACAATTCTTCTCACATAGAGAGAACTGCTTACTGAAGGAAGTGTGAGGGAAGGTTTGGATGTATCATGCTCACTCGTAGAATGTATCGTAAATGCAGCTTTCTATACTTTATGTGTAAGATACATCACTACTATATAACCGAATCTATCTTACTGTCATTAAAACATCCAGATTCACTTCCACTGAATGTAATGGACCGGTGAATTTGGCCCAGGGGAATTTAAGATCAGAGCCTTTAGTAAGTTGTTTCTACTTGAGAATTTCTAGGACTTAAAAGAGGCAAGACTCTAAAGTATGCCACCCAAATTCTTATAGTTGGGGTCTCTCATCTTGCTAGACCTTTAAACATAGAGGCTGGGCAATCAGCGTTGGCTTGGACTGTAGTGAGGTTCTCAATTTGCCATCCATGGATGGGATTTATAGAGCACATGAGTGTGCTCACATTATTGTAAAACGTTAAAGTAAGCAGTAGGTCACCAGCTTTCACCACTTTCACAAATGGGTCCTTGACTTCCAATAAAAGAGGCTGAGAATAATTTTATATCATTCTTATAGGGAAGGAGAAGTAATGTTTTTATTTTTATTTTATTAAATGAAGTGGAAAATATAAGCAGCCAAATTTAGTTGCAGTGAAGGTTAGATACCCTGCTGTATTAATCGTAGTCCTTTGGATGCCTGCCAGGTTACGCCTCACTGTGTAACAATGCCTCCCTCTGGTGGTTTGATGTCAGAAACATTGACATTTTTTTTTTTTTTAAACTAGAAAGTCTAGTTTCTTCCAAAGCCTGTCTTATTCCTTACTGCCAGCTGTCGCCAATTAATTGTGGGTATATTGTTTTAATTCTTCCAGGTTTACATGCACTGTAAGGACAGGAGTGTGGATGTCTTGTTAGCCCATTGCACAGGTAAGAGTGTTTTCTTGGCTAACATTGACCGTGATCCTTCCGTTGTTCCATGTGTTCGTGAAACCTATGCTCCATGTATCCTTGTATTTCCTGTGCTTTCTTGTAGCTTCCTTGATAAAAGCAATGCAGTATTATGGAAACCTAGACTCAGATAAACCAATTTTTTTTGAATCCATACCTGCTGCAATAAGTAACATCCATTCAAATAAGGTGAGTTGACCAAGTTGCATGCAGGAGTTATGAGAAAAATTAGAATGTAGAATAAAGGGCCTGGCATTTTTTATATTAGCTTATTGCCTCATTGTCATCTAAAATCTACTAAAATCCCCAACACCACCACCTCAGAGTCCTCTGCTACTAAAGGAATGTTTCCATTCCTTTTTTAAGCCAGTTGTGAACAGTTGCTTTTTGGATCTTGAAACAATGTCACTGTTCAGAGGATTTGGTAATCACTTGTCAATTGCAAACTACTTGCTTATAGAATAAATGCTGCTTCTAGGAGCTACTGTCCTAGAAATTTGAATCCACCTCTCTCAAATACAAAAATTCTAAATATAGCCTTTTAGGGTGTTTTTTTGTTTGTTTCTGTTTTTTTTCTCCTGCTCTGATACCCTTGCTTCTAAGCTTATATTGCCATCTTTGGAAACATTATTTGCAGAGTCTAGTGCCCCCATGATCTGAAGTGTCAAAGTTACCTGACAAATACTGGGCTTTATGGTTTAGTTTTATAACTGTTCCTAGATCCTTGATCTCCTGCAATTTTTCTGTGACTTTTGAATTGTTTTGCCTTTCCTCATCTCTAGAACATTTGGTGCCTCCCAGAGTCATCCTTATTATATTCAATCAGAACAGTATGTATTTACCAAATAATATTATTATTATTATTTGGTTAGGTATATAATAATAATAATAATATTATTATTATTATATACCTAACATTTATTGAATGCTCACTATGTTCCAGGAATATTTTAAAGGCTTTACCTATATTAATTAACTAAATTTGCCATAACCTAATGAGATAGATACTATAATTTAATCCAGTTTTAGAAATGAGGAAACTGACCCAGGGAAATTACACCATTTGTAAGTGGTAGAGCTGGTTTCAAAGTCAGCAATCTGACCTTGGACCTGGAACTTTAAACTGCTATACTCTGATGCCCCATAGAATATTCATTTTCTTAGCTTGACTGAGCAGCTTGCTTCAGTTACTACGGTTCTTTTACTATTGTACCAATTTAAGAGTTGAGTAAGTAGCATATGCTTATTTCTTCTTCTTCTATTTCAGAATTTGAGCAAACTCAGTGACCACAGTGAAGTCTGAGACCCTTTTGTTGCTGTGCAGCTCTCTTTAGCAACTGTCCCGAAGAGGCCATATGCTGGCATTTCGCACAACATTTTGTTGTTTAGAGCCTACAGATGATCTTTACAACAATAAGTACGATATGACTTGGTAACTACATAGCTGCTGGTCAAGAATTGCCAGCGATTTTTTCCAATCTTTGTTAATAAGCAAATTCACTTTCTTATTTCTATAAAAATTGATATGTATTTGGTTTCAGTGTACTGAAGGGTAAACATGATTTTATTTCCTTTTACCACAGTATTTTGTTTTATTTCTATTTTGCTGCCAATTGATTTGTAAAATTAAGAAATACTTTTGTCATAAGAGAATTGGAACATTTATAAGCCATTTGTAAAAATTCAGAATCATCTGTAACTAATACATAAAAACAACTTAGCCAATGTGCCATTTTCTCATATCTTCTCCCACGAAAAGCCATTTATATATCTGTAAGGCTAAACATTACTTTATACAATAAGATGTGAAAGTCACAGACAATAAACAAAAACAAATGACAACCTAGAAATTATTGATCTCCATACCTTTCCATACGTTTATTCATTACTACAGTATTTAGGAATGTTTTTCATAGTTAGAAGAAAATTGGTATCTCAATAAAGCTACGTTTTTGACATATTTATTTTGCTGTGAATATTGGAAGTGCTTAGGCTCTTCAGACCTAATAGTTCTAATTTCCACACTCCCACCCAATAAGAGGCTCTAGTTTCTGCTTAAGTTTTATTGGAGCCAGAAAATGTGGAAATTGCACATTTTATATCTTTTCACAACTATGATTTTTAAATGAGAAAATACTACTAGTAGAATAGCTTTGTGCTATTCCAGTATAAGATTAACTGCAAGTAGTTTTGGACTTTCCTATTTCAGAGAGACAGTCAATGTAATATACTATGTTTTTGTGTCTATATCCCTATATATAGATAGATGGATCTCCATAGTATGTTTTCCTTTTTCTTTTTCTTTTGTTAGAGGAGACCTTGGATGTGATTATCTACAAATCCACCAAAACTAACAGGATAATTGACAAATAAACACAACAGGCCAGGTGAACTGTATGGTATTGTTTTCATGCATGTACAGATATTTTCAATCATATACAAGAGCAGAGAGTTTCACATTTTTATCTGGCAAATAGTTGTGCCTAAGAAGAAATTTCACTTTCAAAGATAGGGAGAGACATGTAATTATGCTTAACCCTTAATGGTATTTTAACTGCTCTAGAAATTACCAGTGTGAGAAAAAGCCAGGTAGTTTAAAGCGAGTTTGAGAAACAGGTTGAAAATCAAATGAAAAGACCAGTCATTTAGGAGTTTCAATAGCATCTATAAGAATAAATAATAAATAAATAGCCTGACAAGTGATAGATTATAAAAGTCCCTAGCAATTGTGTGGTAAACATTCGTATGGTCTTTCATTTTAACATTAAGTCCTAAGTAGGAAATAAAATCAAGGGGGAATAATGAATGTTTCAAATTCTTGTCACTTATCCAGCCATTTCAATTTTAATTTAGATGAACTACAAAGAATAGTCTTTGTCCCAAAGGCAGCCTCAATCTTTTCATCACTAATTTGGATTGAAATGAGTCAGGCTAACTCACATTGCCATCAAATAATAATCCAGGGAAAGGTGGATGTGATGATTGAAGGTAAAATTTCCTTAGAGAAAGGAATTTTACTCTGCTTAGTCCAATCAAATTATTCCAGTGGTGGATGGTGGTAATATTCACCATCTCTAATCCATTGGAAAATAAACATGAGTCAAGGAAAGTAAAAAAAATAAAATTTATTTTTCCATATATATATATTGATATTTTGCTTTGCAACTTTGAATTATAATTGAATTCATGTACTACAAGCATTTTCTAATTTGTTAGACATTATGGACCATGGATGACATTAAAATCATTATAGTTAATCAATGGATAATTTGTTCTGTGTTATTGTTAAAGCTGACACAGTATTGTCTGAGCAGTGACATTTGAGTACATTTCAATGTTTATAGAAGTTTAATGGATAAAACTTTAAAGCCAATAACTTGGGTGTCAAATGTTAACGCTATATTCAAAATAAAGGAAGACCAAACCATGCACCTCGTAAAGCCCTTTGTCCTAAGGCTTCTTCAGCACACAAGGCCACAATGACTGTTGACCCAGAGGACGTCACTGGAATTGAGTTCTTAGAGTTCAAGAGTGGAACATGAGTTTAGACATACAAGATTCTAAAACATAAATGTTTATTTCAAAGCAGACATCGACAACACAAAACTACAATGTGGTCCTTATGCAAGAATGTTTCTAGAGTCACACTGAATTATTTTTGTGAGATCACCTTATTTTTACATATGAAAAACTACTTCCATAATACTTATTATGGTAAAATAAAATTATAAAAAATTAAAACTGACCTATAAGAGTGTTAAGGACCTATTAGAATGGCATATATAAATTAAGCGTAAAATATGTAACCAGGAAAAGACTGTTAACATTACATTTATGCAAATTAAATGCCCTTAAATTTCACCATTTGTCTTTCATTTTAAAGGTTATTTGCCCCCGATTATATGATTCAAGTGTTATAAGGTTTAGCTTGAACTACTTTGCAGTAATTTATTTGACAGATCTCTATTCTATAAATGTGTAATGTAATGAGGAAAGAGATCTTTCTTTTTAAATGAAAACATTAATGTGTTAATACCCTATATGGATAATGTTTGACATTTAGTGGTTACCAAAATATATTGGTATATTGCTGAACATATTAAATACATATGCCTTAGAAATGCACATTCTGTATTCTGTGGGATGATAATCAATTCAATAGAGAATATGCTATTTGGCAGTGAGTTTGTTGCCAGATTTCAAATAGAGAGTTAAGTGGCACTTTCACAATCCAAAGATTTTTAGTTAAAAATCATGTAGTCTAATACACTGCACTTATTTTTTATATTTTGCAATGCATTTAATTATCTTTTTTATAATTCTTTGTACTAACTCAGCATGTAACAACCAATTGACTTGGAAATAAATTGAAATATGATAACTATTATGTTTAAATGGATTTGTGTCCATTATTTCAGAATATTTGCTCTCCTACAAAGCAAATAATACATATAGCTTTCTTGGAGTGACCACAGAGTATTACATGTCGAAAATGCCTGAAAGTATCCATTATTTGTAGTAATTTGTTCTTACAAAATGTCAACTCAAGGCTGTGAGATACTGTGCCTTAATATATGGACTGCTGATTAGGATACTTTTTGCTACAAGACTACATTTACACAATCCTCTTTCACTAAGTTAACATTCTTTGTGTTCTAATTTTAATGAATGTGTACATTTTAATTCTCCATTTTTGGGGGTTCTTCATTATATGCTGTTGTGTTTTTTTGATCTTTTCTGAATTCCTAGGCTGAGTTCAACATTTTTCAGTATTTTGGAAGTTACTGCTTCAAGGACAAGAAGATAAGAAACTATTCCAGATGTTAGAGATAGAGCAAAGAATAAAACGGGAAAAACAAACAAACAAACCTCTCCTCATGGAGCTTATATTTTAACAAGTGAAGACAGAAAATAAGCAGGATAAATTTAAAATACATCATAAATTAGATGATAATATGTGCCAAAAAGAAGGATAAATTAAAGATGATAAATTAAAGATGAAAGATAATAGCAAGTATGGCCGAGGGTGAGTGTTGCCTCCCTAGATAGGGTAGCAGGAAGGTGATTAATGGGAGTGTCTTGTCAGTTAGGGCTGCTATAAAAAAAATACCACAGATTAGGGGGCTTAAACTACAGAAATTTATTTCTCAGTTTGGGAGGCTGAGAAGTCCAAGTTGAAGATGCTGGCCAGTTTGGTTTCTGGTGAGGGCTCTCTTCTTGGCTGGTAGATGGATGCCTTCTCTCTGTGCCCGCACAGTGGAGAGAGAAAGAAAGAGTGAATTCTTGCTCTATCTTCTTATTAGAATACTAATTCTACACGATCAGGCCTGACCCTTATGACCTCATTTTTTCTTAATTACCTTCTTTATAGGCCTTATCTCCACATACAGTCACATTGGGGATTAGGGCTTCAATATATGAGTTTTGCAGGGACACAATTTAGTTCATAGCAGGGAGTTATGAATTTCCTAGACATTTTTAAAATTTTCTTTTTACTTTCTGAAAAACAGGCTTTCTAGAATTTTATTTCTATTTACTATATGTCATGCCTGTGCACTAAAAATATCATAATTGATCATGAGCTGTCTGGTCAAAACATTCTGCGAGTAGAGACAGTAGGTTAGTGTAGCTATGACTAGCTGTACCTGGCTACTCAGACGAGACTGTGGCCATGAAACACAGTAAAGTGGCCAGAACGGATTTGCAGTGTACCAGTGGCTGCTCAGAGGCTGAGCCGTGTCATATTCAGGTGATGGTTCCTAACGATTATCTACCTAGTGAAAGAAGACAGAATTGGAATTAGCTGGTTTTATCTAAGCTATCATTGTTTTGACAAATAAAAAATCCAAAACAAAAACAAATCAGCATAAACTTGCTTAATTTCACAGAGACAGGCACGAAAAGGAGTCTTGTTGCTAACTTTCCACTTGGAGTTTTTGTTTTCGTTTTGTTTTATTTAATTTTTTTTTTAAGAAGAAAAGAATGCTCAGTTACTACCAATCGATTATGTTCTCTGAAACAATCTCTTTCAAAGTATTCATTATATAAAAATCTTCACTCATTTTCTATTGATTCCACAACAGGAAGTTCATTTTGGTCAAAGTCATCTCTTTTCTGTTCTAAATAATAAAGACCATTCCCTATGGTAAGTATAAGAAGCTTTTTAGTATTTTTTCCTATTGGAGCCTCTCATTTTATGAGCACATTTAAATATTGGCTAATTAGCATGTCCTATAAGTATCCATAATTTACAAGACCAGATGTTACATTAAAAAAATAAAATGCTCCAATAATTAAATAAATAAAAATAAAACCAGGATTTTATCTTTATTTCCTTTGCTGCCAGAGATGCTTTTTTTTAACCTTCTTGGTTTTGAAGCAATTTCTAGCCTTGTGAGGTAGAAAAATGAGCAAAGACAGGGCCTCTTTTGGACTGTCCTGTGTCTTCCAAATCCACTTCCATTTGTAATGCCCCTAAACACTTCCTTACATCTTGATTTATATCCAACAGGTTTCCTAAGCTTCCATGCCCTCTATTTTCTTAAATTTGTAGTAAGGCACCTATTGTTTAAATGAGGATGACTTTATTTGGGCTAATGAAGCCTGAGAGATATAAATACCTGGAGATATTTTAGGAGGAAATTAGATAGCATGATTGACCCTATGGTGGTATAATTTCAGGAACATCTAAATGTCCTCTAAGTCCAAATTCTCTCCTTCATCAGTATTTAAAGGGGCTTGAAGTTCTCATCATTAGTCATTTATTGGGGCTAGAGTAAATATTATAAGAAAGCAAAAGAACACATGAAAGTTATTGGGACACCTTGTGTTAAGCTTTGTGATGAACTAATCAGCTAATAAGACATTGTCACCAAGAATCTGAGAAAATAAAGCAAACAATACAATTTTACGGGAAAGAGTAGTTAAAAATGTCTTGGGAGCTGCTGACGATAGGATTGGGGGTGGCACACTGGGGTGGTGAGGGAGAACAGGGGGTGGCGCTGGGGAGGCAGGTTGAGTGATAATCTTTGGGCATTTGGATGACCAGGTTCTCCCCTCACAGTGACACAGACAAGAACTGGGATTCACGAAGCCAAACACAATTCTTCCCACACAGCAGCTTTTCCTGGGGCTTGGACCTATGCCTTTTGCTTTGGCTCTGGAATTAAAATTTGAGAATAGCAGTGCAACTGCCAAAAATGGGATCGACATACAATTCTTGTCTCACGTAAACCTTTTCTTTTTTCCCAATTGCCCCTCTTCACACTGTCAATGAAAACACTAAAGTAGTAAAGGTGATTCCTCCTAAATCTTATTTGAAATGTGAGCCTTATAATATCGACACCAGAATTGTCATGAGTATTTGTGAAATACATATAGATTTAAGTGGCCTATACAAGATCTAGAAAATCAGACTTTCTTTGGGGTGGGCTTGGGAATAAGGATTTTTAAACAATAATTCCTTTAGTTTTGTATCCTAGAAGTTTAGGATCACAGTTACAAAGGCTTTCTTTAGTCTGGTATTTGAAAGAAGCCCTGTACTCCAGTTCTTAGGCATCTACATTTTTATCACTTGCTCTGTTTTGGCTTGTGCTTCAGCCACAATATGTGGTGGATATTTAATATGACTATAGTGCTATTCTTAGGAAACAAGAGCTGGGTGCATGGTTATGCCACATTGCAAAGGAGCATGTCAAATTCACCATAGCTTTTTCTTAATATGAGTATGTTAGGGCCAGAAAGTATGTAAAACACATTATCCCTGTTCACATATTCTTGGGTAAATTTCAATAGTTTTCTTGAGACTAGAAGTTTGTATTTAATATCTTTTATCATAGAAAATTTAAATTTTTTCCTTGTTTCACAAATTTATACTGTTCCAACTTATATTGATGTAGTCATATAAGAAAATGGTCCTATCCTTCAGGTTCCTACTCACATTAGAAACACATTGTAAAAGAGAGGGAGATATTTCCCTTCCAACCTAAGGCTACATGGATAATTATTTTCTTTCAACACCTTCATTGAAATTCCCTGTGTAATGCTACCAGAGTGAATTATAGTTAAACCTTTTGTTCTGCACATATGGAGTTGGAATAAAGAGATGGTGCCAACAATATTACTCAGCTACTTTCAGTTTGCAGGTTGAGACTGATTTAAACTATCATAACTAGAAAGAAAATGATATTCAATTATGAATCACTGCCAGATGTGTGAATGTATGTCCTCAGGTTTCATTTTCTGGAATATGCTTACTATAGTTTATTCCTTATTCATTTTTAAGTAATTCTTTTTCTATGGATAATGGATTTAATTGCATTAAATCTTCAGAAGACCTCAAAATTAATAAAATATACATGTGAACTCCATCTCATAATCCAAAAGAAATCAGAAATTGTTTTAAAGTGAATGTTATGCAAAAATTTTCTTCAGCCTAAGTCACAGAGGAGCTGTGAGGTGGACCTCACTGTACATCTTCTCGTGCTACACTTGGCCAGGGTGAGCCACCCAGGTTAACAGCAATGTGAAGGAGAGAGAGAATAAAAGAAAATGGGACATAGCAATTGTTAAAAAAATTACTGGCGGCATAAGTAAAATTGGACGAGTATCTGATATTTGTGTTCTTGAGATCCTGGATCCCAACTCTTATGTTATATACAGTCTCCAGATTGTTTGGTATCCAAATGAGGTGGCTGAAAGACAATCACATTTCTGCAGATTGCTGTCCCTGAAAATTCCTACTCTCCAGCCTGAAGTGGACCTTCATGTTATCAATGCTTTCGCTTCTCTGTGCTCAGTGACTCCACCATTTTTATTTTTTAGTATGCTAAGCCACTCTACATCCTTAATCTCTCTTCTAACTCCTGTTCCTAAGGGTCTTCCATGGATAACCCTGCCTCCATCTTCAGGAAGCCATTATGCATTTTCTACTGATCTCCTGGAGATATATATATATCTGCAAATCCATATGTACTTGTATTGTTTGAGCATCATTGATTGAATTTTTCTTTCTTCTAATCAAGGTCTAATGTGTTACATGGAGTTTCCTCTGACCTTGTTTGTTAGTTTAGTTTCATTTTTTTAAAATCAGAACTTTTATCTTGTTTTTCTAGGCGTGGCTCTAACAGTTAATTCCATTTTTTCCAGTGTCTTCAATCTCTTTTACTAGACTTGATGTAATCATAGTCTACAAAAAACGTTATGTTATCCCCTCTCTCTCTCTCAAAAAAAAATTCCTCCTTTGGCCATGCTTCCTTGTCTGCCTCACATCTCTGTTTATCTTCTGTCTATCCTGGATAATTTCCACTCCAATTTGTTGGAAGAGTAGACATTTGCTGTCTCTACTTGCTCATCTCTGGCTTTTGCAGTCTGACCTTTGCCTCTAGCACACTTTTAAAGGGTTCTGGACAGATGACTAAATCACTTCCAAATTTCTAAACTCTGGCTACTTTTCACTGAAAAGGGTCTCATTGATCCTCTCTGCTTCCATACTCTTGACAATTCTCTTTTTCATAAAATCATACTCCCTAGTTTTCTGAATTCTGTTCATGTGTTCAAAAAATGTGGCTGAAAGATGATCACATTTCTGAAGGGCAAGTAATTACTCATTCGAATATCCATATCAACCAGCATGGCACCTGGCACTTCATAGATGTTCAAACATTTTTTGCCCTGAAGAATCTTAGATACTTCTGGGCAAAACAAGTAAAAGAAGTATAATCCCACATGCTAAGTGCTAACAGTTTAAGATGTCATTCAGATTCCATCCAAATTGCACTATATGATCACCTGTTTCATGATCACTCTTTAGAGATGAGATGGACACCTCCACCTAAAACATGGTTTGAGACTGATGAAGCCACGCAGGCACCAAGACGGTAGGAAATGGTTTATCACTTTTGGCTTTCTGGGAAGAGCAGAGCAAGTCTCTCAAGTTGGTCCAAAAAGAACTTGAAAGAACAAGGAAAGGAGACTAACTTGAGCTTTTTATGGTGGTTAGGTGATACAGGTGGTAGGGAAGTTCCCGAAGTCATTTGAATTTTCCTCACTGAAGGAGGAAAAGACCTGGCTTTTTTATCAACTTGCCCAAATGTGGGGCAGAAAGAAAAGAGGGAGCTGTGAGGCTTAAAAGCTGTCAGCATTAGTCAAACATGAACAAATGAAGTCATCTTCTTTATTACAATTCCCCCAATTCCCCCAATTTAAGTTAAATGCATACCTATGTCCTGCTAACATCTTGTTCTTTCTTCTAATGTTACATGGATCATATTTCACCATACTTTTTCAATTATATGCTTTGAAAGTCATTGGCTATGTAGCAATCATTGTTGTATTCCTAGCCCATTAAATATTATGTTTATTGTATGTTTGTCGAAGGGATGAATGAAATGATAAATCAAAATTAAAACTATATACAGATATTAAAAACTTAGGAATCAGCTAAAGAATTGAGGTTGATATCTTCAAGAGACTCAGAAGGCTAGTGTGGCAAGGACAGGGTGAACCTGGTTGATGACTTGAGAAAAATCTTTAAAAATAAAACTTTACTCGTGAAAAAGCTGCTGTCCATATTGAATGATTTAAATCCGCCAGTTTTAAACACAATTACACTGCTGTTTCCTCCTATCCTTGACTTCTTAGAGAATTATATCAGCTTTTAGGTAGAGCAAGCAGGCCATCTGAGGGAGATGAGAAGCTTTGGTTTTCCAAATATCTTGCTAATTTGTAACATCTCTCAAAATTTCTACTGATAAAACTCCCTTTTGCAGTTAAAGCATTCGTTCCATGTCTTCAGAGATAATACTATAATATGATAAAGGAAAATCAAGCTATTATCTCACCATTACAATTTAGTATAAATTATTGCCTATCAATAACCCTGACTTGGATAAATGGAGCTTATAGAAAAGTAGATTTGGATCAATAGAAAGATGACCTTTATAACAGCCAATTATATTATGGTAATTACCCATTTCTTCTTAACAAACTACTCTAAAACTTAGCGATTTATTGTTTCTCACAATTCTAAGGTTCTGCTGTTCTCCCTGGGCTCGGTTATTACGCTGCTGCCTTGAGCTGGTGAGTTCACTGGGAACTGGGCTCCTCTGGGACAGCACAGTTCGTAGAGCCTCCCTACTTTTGTGGTTTTTTTTTGGGTGGCCTTCTTCACAAACCTGGTAGTTGTAAGATTCTGAGAGAATGAAGGCAGAAGCTTCAAGGCCTCTTGAGGGCTAAGCTCAAGAACTCAAGAATGTCACTTCCTCCACATTTCTTCCACCACAAGCCTAGCCCAAGTTCAAGGGACTAGAGAAGTAGACTCCAGTTCTGGATGGGTGAAGAAAGGCATGTAATGTTGTAGCTGTCAAACAGTCTGCCAGAGTCCATCTACAGTCACATAAATAGTTAACATTCCTTCCATTTGCAAAATATGCTTACCCTTATCCTGGGACTGCAAAGTCTCATCCAAGTTACAGCACCAGGCTTTAAGTCCAGGATCTCATAATTAGCATCTGATTGGGCATGGGTGAGATTCCTCAGGTGCAGCTTTTTATGATGATGAGACATGTCAATCAGGAACACGAGTGATCTTCCAGCCACACATTCAGCATACATTGGTGAGACAGAGACAGAATAACCACAATAGACATTCCCTTCAAAAAAAAGTAAGATGGGAGCAATGAGCACACCTAGCACCCAGATCTTGGCTTTTAATACTATTATTCGATAGAAGGAACCAGGACTCCTTAGAGAAACAGCTAATTCTAGGGCAGGAGCAGTCTAACCATGAAAAAAAAATCACAAAAACCCAAGTTGAGAGAGAAATATCATTAATTTGTCTTCAAAATACCTAGTAAATATACCTCAAAACTGCCAAGGTTATCAAATGCAAAATATGTCTAAGAAACTGTCACCGACCAGAGGAGACTAAGGAGACATGATGAGTACATGTATTGTGGTATCCTACAGGGTATCCTGAAAGAGAAAAAGAACATTAGAAAAAAATGTAGTAAAATCTGAATAAACTGCTTAGTTAGTTTAGTTAATTATGAAGTATTAAGACCAATGTTGGTTCCTTAGTTGTGACAAATGCTTCATGGTTATGCAAAATGTTAATAGGGGAAATTGGATGAGGAATATATGATAACTCTCTGTATTATCTTTGCAGCTTTTCGATAAATATAAAAATACTCTAAAATTTAAAAATAATTTTAAAAGAGTAAGAATGAGAAGCATAAGGTCTCAATTTTGTAGCAATTCTGAGAAACAACAGGACACATGTCCCCAGTTTTTCCTCTTTTGAGGGCAAGAGGTTTTCCTTGATTAGGGACCAGTTCTGCAACCTGGGAGTGATTCTTGAATCTGTCGTCCTTGGCTTCACCCTCTGACCTTTTGGTTCTGTCCTCCAAGATGTCTTCACTTTTTGATCAGAAATAGCTGGTGTTTGTAGCTGGGTTTTTTTTTTTTTTATTTCAGCATAATATGAGGGTACAGATGTTTAGGTTATGTGTGTTGCCCTTGCCCCCCCTCCCCCCCTCAGTCCAGGTTTCAAATATGTCCATCCCATTGTGTGGTGCACATTGCACTCTTTGTGTACACATTTTCATAGAAAGTGAAAGGTCCAGAGGCCATTTTTTTCTATTTCTGTTCCTTTTGGTCCAAAGAGGCAGTGCTTATGTCA